>JACCGJ010006565.1:0-44180 GCA_013407085.1 Atriophallophorus winterbourni | reverse complement strand
CGTATTTGGTCCGACTCGGTTTGAGCCGGACATAACACGTTTTTTGATACATCGATTTCTTCCATTTCGGTGGGAACGCTATCATCTGCTGTCCCCAGACGAGGATGTGTTTCGATCATGGTACTTGGTTTGGGTGGACTAAGTCTAACGTCCTTCGGTAAAGCTCTTTTCGCTTTTTTCCATTCGGACGTTACAATCTCAGCCATGTCGTTAGTTGAAAACGTAATCCTAAGTGGTTTCAGACCATCTCCTTTATATTTTGGCGAAAAAGGCACCCGAAAAGTGTCAGTGACCACAACATTTGAAATATCAAGCGAACACGCAATGTAACGCCACTGCTTGAAGTCGTGCTCTGCGGCTTCCTGAACCGATTCTTGGGAGGTATTTTCTGGTACCCCAAGTAGAACTATACTCCGCAAGACCGTTTTTTCCTTATTGTTTAAAGTACCCTTTCTTTCCCACTATGGTACATCGGGATATATCCGGCACTTTGAATTGGGATCCGTCTTTAGTCGGTACGAATTTAGCAGTATGTTCTCGATATCAGCCTCGTACATCAGTGTATCCCTTAGTAAGCGAGGTTGATCAATATGAGCTGAGGTGGAGTGGCGAGTTAGACGAATCAATTTGCCAGGAATAACATGCTGAATTTGCATTTGTTGACAAAGTTGAGACCATTTATCGAGATCGTGTTTGTGTTTCCTATCAAACAGGCTTTCGTTGGACTCGCTAACATTCGTACATATTACGCTTAGTGCATAAGAATTCTTGTTGCGTGTCCGAGCGTCATTCTTTATAAAATGTGAACCTTTTTGATTTAATATTCGTGAGTCATGGGAAGAAGATTTAGAGTGAGTAGCGGAGGTCGACTGCAAACGCCTTTCTCCGTAAGTATTTTCTACGACCGAGGCCGTTTTAGTTGATACCGAATCGGTGCAGATAACACTAGGCGATTTATTTTTTGAGGCAGCTTTGATTAATGGAGCATTCGAGGTAGACGGTTTCGGCTTTAAGGCCTTTTTAACAATCTCCTCAGTGCCGTGTAATAATTTAACTTTTTCAGGAGCATTCTGTGGCGGTGAGGTCGAGCGTATTCCATTATTCGATTCAACTGTTTTAGTCTTGATTATTGGTCGTAGAGTATTCTTTAAATTTACAAGTTCCTCTTCTATTATCAATAATCTATTCTCTATTGTATTAGTCTCGTTTCTAGCAGAGAATTGTGTACTCTTGCGATTACGATTCACCATTGAATTTCTACAGTCAATACAGAAATAGCAAACGGATGGGAGGTTTTTATCATTCACGATCTTTACACACTCATCGGTCAAAGTCTTATCGCAGGCCACGTGCACATGTATATCACAAAAAATACATTTAACCAAAGCACTATCATTGCTTACCGGGTACAGGCATTTGGCGCAGATGTCAAGGTGTGCGTCGGGGCGTGCGTTATTTGTACATTTGCCTCCTGTAGAAACCCGAGAGGGCACATCAACCAATCAGGTGATGCGTGTGTGGGTTCGTAATGATTTACTACAGAAACCCGAGAAGTTAAGGGTAGACATTACGTGCGGCGTATTTATTTCTGTCGGCCAATAAGAATTGTTCGTCGTGCGAGTAAAATTTGAGTGTTATCTGGGGTGAAGGTTTTCCTCGTTTCATGAATAAATGAAATTTTTCGTTTTTAATTAAAAACACGTTAAGCATGTAAGATTGACAGGCATACAGTTGATTCCCAATGTGAAACAAACAAGCTATCGCATAGATAGCAATTTTTCTAGATGACCTAAATTGGTTAGTAAACAACCAATATTAAACTGCCTTTCACCAAGCTTCTTTTCCAGAGCATTACATGCTAACTGGATTAACGTAACCATGGAACAATGTAACAATGGTTTATTTCAGTAAAGAAGCGCACAAGCTTAAAACAACCGCAGGATATTGCGGTGTTCAATAATGCAAGCAATAAGTGAAAAAATACACGAATGTCATAAGAAGATCAGCCTCATGGGATTTTATAATGATGTTCGTGGAGGTAAGACTCAATACTGTTTTTAGACACGGTTAAAGATTCAGGGTGTCCGATGCTTCAGAAGTAGCTTTATATGAAGTGAATGAAAGGTTGCATTTTTCAAATCAATATATAAGATTGCTCCTGAAAATCCGTTCAATAGGTAAATGCACAACACCCGACGGTAATGAGTTCCATAAGAAAATAAATGCGCACCAGATAAAGGCACCGACGGCAGTTTCGGTAAAGATGTGGAATATCAAATGCCATTGTGCGAGTTTTCTAGGACTCAACGGACTATAGGTTAGAGAAATGGTGTTAATATTGGAATAAATACGTATCAGAGCAGACCTCACCTTATGCGCAAAAGATATATGGAATGACTTGCGCTGTTCACTTTGGAGAAATTGTCAAAATCGTCGTCTGAAAACTGTGGATGAAGAAATAATCCTCTGGGACTTGCATTGTTGCTAGATATAGACGAACGGAGCAAACCTATGTTTCATGATATACGAACAGCGGTGTATAATCTGTCAATGTTTGTGACCATAAATTCGTTTGCATTCGTAAGTCCGGGATCTGCAAATTATCAAAGTTAAGAAAACACAAACCTAGCATTTTGTGCTGTGCTCCGAATGTAATACGACGAACCAGTGGAGCTTTGAAACCTGGAAATAGCACCTGCTGCTTCAACTAGGGATTCAAATTGTATGGGGTCGGCAACGGTTCCGAAAATTTCTGCAAAAACCTGAACTAGCGACATCGTCAAAATATGCTGCGTGTAGGCTATGCAGCGCTTTTTAAAAGACGGCCAGATGCCATGATTGGCTTAAAAATAAACGCATTCTGATTCGTGCCCCTTGAATGGATTCTGATTGTTCAGCTAATATATACTTCGTGCCCATGGAAAGTAATTGTAACGGACGCCCGCTGTCGGGGGTACAACCGTCGTATGCACACCATGATCGATCGATTTTTTCGCGTGGGTGTTGGATCTCGTGACTCGACCACGCATTGTAGGCTGAATTGGGACGACCGGTTGAAGAATGGTCGTCCGTTCGACTGGTCGATTTAGCTGGGTTATAATTCTTGATTTGGTCATTTTGCGAATAATCCGTGATAACTCGATAACCACACAGAGTAAAGTATCAAAATGTGTAGTTCGATGTGATCTTTGCAATGAGAGCAAAAACCGTACGATAGTTAACTGTGGGAGAAAGTTTGCACGCGTGAGCAAACTGAGATTTTTAAGTTGAAACGGTAACTTTGCTGTTAATCAATGGACCAGATCAAAATGTATGAATTCCGATAGCTCTGGTCAAAATGTAACAAGTGTGTAATCATTGTTTTCGGCTATATTTCTGAAGAGAAAAGAGCTAAAGATGCTCAGAAATTGATAAGAAAAATCGATACGGTTTCATTATCAATGGCACTTCAAGAAGTCACCAACTGGGCACCGAATAACACTAATGTCCATCAATGCTGGTCATCAATATTTCGGAAAATCAACCAAAAATAGAACTCCATTCTAAATATGTTTCAAAACAACTGACAAAGGGTTTCAAGTTCGCGATCCGGAGTCGAACACGGATATGGATAAATGACAGAAACTGTGTGGATTAGCCACATACTGCAGGCAACACCTGAATTCTGGGAATCTTACCGTTTGTCGGGAAACAAATTTACTAAGCTTGCCCAGGAGGATAAAGAAAAGTATCAAATCAATCTGATGGATAAAATTGAACGAAATCTGAAGCTCCTCTTCCAGATCATGAACAGAAAGGCCAGGCTTTTCCGCTTTACTTACTAGTGCTGGAACTACATCCACCGTTCTCGAAGCCGCTAACGAACTCGCTCAATTTTACTCTAGAGTGTTCTACCCTAACGTGCGCTTATGTTACGTTACTCCTACATTCAGATCACAAATAAACACAATACACGAAATCGTTGTGAAACCCGAGAGTGTCCTGGTAAAGCTACTCGGGATAAATACAAAAAAATCCCCGGGTGCTGATGAAATAACACCATTCATCCTAAAACAATGCGCCCATTCTCTATTCTCACCACTCTCTTATCTTTTCAACCTGTCACTGAGTTGTAGCAAAGTTGCTACTGACTCGAAAAGTGGATTGATAACTCCGATATAAAGGAGGGAACCGATCTGTGTCTAAATACAGACCCGTCACGTCGTTGCCAGTGGTCTCTAAAGTTCTCGAAAGACTTGTAGCTGACGAACTCATTAAACATTTGGAACAAAATAAGCTGATTTCCATCGCACAGCACCAATTCAGGACAAGACACTCCTGTCTCACCAATCTTCTCATAACTCTTGATAATTGGACTCGAGCCGTGGACGATGGATGCCCTATCCATGCCTTTTACTTGGACATTTCTAAAGATTTTGACCGTCTTAACCACAGCATAGTGTTACAAAAAATTGGAGCAGCTCGGGGTGTGCGGCAGACTATTGGCCTGGATACAGGATTACTTGACTGGTAGATTTACCAGGGTTAAATTTGATGGGGCACTATCCAGCCCAGTAGAAGTTACAAGTGGCGTACATCAAGGCTCAGTCTTAGGGCCAATACTCTTTCTCGTGTACGCGAACGATATACCTGAAATCGTACTCAGCAAAATCATTCTATTTGCTGATGACATCAAAGTCTGGATGAGCGTACGCACCATAGAAGATTGCCAACTTCTACAAAAAGATATTGAAGCACTTCATACGTGGTATTGTTAGACGAATAACGCGCGACACTGCTAAGTGATAACATTGTTTCCTAATTCAACTACTTCTTACGTTAGTCATTGCCGCAGAATCATTCGAATGATGTCACATGTATACCCTTTCGTGTAGACTAGTGCTCCGGACTCGTAACCCTGCAAAATCCTTAGGTTCACATAAAGTACATCCCCTCTTTCTTAAGACCTAGGCCTTGATTCTCGCTGATGCTGCATACATTTAATTCAATAAGTCACTTCCAGATGGTGTTGTCCCATTCAAAAGAATCTATTGTGGATACTTTCCCAAAAGCCGGCAACCGTAGAATTCTCACTAATTACAGACCTATATACCTTACTACCATCATGCTGTTAGTGGAATTTTGCTAAAATATTCCAAACAGTTACCGGTGCTGCATTCAAGATTCAAGATTTATGGTTAAAAAATCAAATTGCTGTACAGTACCATAGGATATACGTATGAAAAATTAGAAAAATCATTACTTGTATGATCATATCCATGTTCTTCATAGGTGAGGCAAAATAATCCCAAATTTCAAAACAGACTGAGGGAAAAGGAATGGTAGTTCCGTGCGTTAAAAAATATAGACATCAATAGGTAGGGACAAAGGCAGTAGTTCTCAACATAAGGTTTCGTAACCTTTGCTTAAAGATGTGCTCGTTCACTGAGGTAACAATATCTGTCGGCAAGCTATTCCACAAGAAGCATACACGAACAGCGAAGAAGTTGGGATGACAACTCAATCGTGAGTGTGGGATTTGAAGGGTCAAAGGGTGGGGACAACGGAACCAAACTTGAAGAGGTGTTTGAGGGGTGGGGTTTCGTGTAGATGATTCGATATGTCAGAGTGAGGTCGTGTAGGATACGTCTGCGCTCGAGGGTGCACAGTCCAAGTCTGTTTAGTCGCTGCTCAACGGGTAAATTATTCAATCCGGTAACCATTTTTGTTGCCTTGTGATAAATTCGTTCTAGGAGCGATATGTTTTTTTTCATCCATGGCGTCCAAGCTTGTACAGCGTAGTCAAAGACAGGATGTATGTAAGTGTTTAGTATTTTCGTGAGTGAGTGTGGTAGGAAACGTCCGAAAATGCGTTTCAGTAAACTGAGCAAGCTGCACGCACACTTGTAGACGGCTTCGTACTGTAGGCTGTTTTTCAAAGTGCCAGACACCCAGATTCCGAGTTCTTTTTGTGATGTACTCCATTCAAGCGGGTGGCTGCCAAGTGTATAGGTAAAGGGAAAGGGTTTTCTGACTTGCAAAGTTTTGCACTTGCGGAAATTAAATAGCAGTTTGTTTTGGATTGACCACTGGTGCAGCTTATTCAAATCTCCTTGCAGAACTTGACAGTCCTCGATAGAGTTGACCTTCGTCCAAATTGTTACATAGTCTGCGAATAAAACAAGCCTACATGCTAGTAAGTTCGGTAGATGGTTTATAAATATGAGAAACAGTATCGCACCGAGAACCGATCCGAGAGGGACTCCGCTCGTGACTTCAATTGTTCGAGAAGTTTCACCATCTATTCTGACTTTTACTTTGCGTCCAGACAGGTAACTTGTGAACCATGTTAGTAAGTTTCCGATGACGCCAACATTCTGCAGCTTCTGAAGCAGTAAGGAGTGATTCACTCTGTCGAATGCTTTAGATATATCTAAGTATCCGGCATGGACTGAACCCCCTTGGTCTAGTGCTTGCGTCCAGTCATTTAGAGTCGTGAGCAAGTTAGACAGGCATGAATATGTTTTCCTAAATCCGTGTTGTGTGAAAGTTATTAGCTGATGGTTCTCGAGATGTTCAACAAGTCGTTCACACACCAGGCGTTCCAAAATTTTACAAACCGCTGAAGGAATCGTTACGGGTCGGCAATTTGCCGGATCAGAACGACTGCCCCCTTTGTAGATTGATGTGATAACACCGGTTTTCCATTAAGTTGTTACGGTTCTCATATTCAATGATTCAGGATTCAAGATTCAAGATTCAAGGATTTATGGTTAAAAAAGTTAATACTATACAACACCACGGGATTACGGTATGAATAAAAACAGGAATAATACAATAGTATTAAAGCAATAGTGAGTATCGAATGTAAGGCTCACGAATGTTATTCTTTTGCATATGTAATTCCAATTTCACTTTAAACGCCGCCAGGCAAGGAGAGTCCACCACATGTTGGGGTAGGGAATTCCAAAGAAATATACACGTGCGGCGAAAAAATGACGACCACAATCAATACGGGAACTTGGAACGTAAATGAATGAAGTATGTCGCGTGTCACTTTCCCATCACACACATCGAGCAAGTGTTTTAGTGGATGTCTTTCAGTAGACACAATTCTGTAAGTCAGAATAATATCGCGTCGTATCCTCCTTTGGTTAAAGTCGCATAGACCCAGACGTCACAATCTTTCGGTGTACGGAACATTGCGAAGACCAATCACTAACTTTGTTGCTCTATGATAGATTTTATCGAAGAGCAATATCTTTTCGCAGCCAAGGAGCCCAGACCTCTACCGCATACTCCATCGAAGGGCGAAGGTAGACATTCATTATCCTTGGTAACGTTACCAGAGAGAATCTTCCAAATATTCTTCAAAGGATACCTAACAATCTGTTTGCTCGTCGATATATGTTCTGGCAGTGCGCTGTGCTCTTCAGGTTCCCGCTAATCCACACTCCAAGATCTTTTTCCAACGAGCTCCAAGCTAGGTTTTCAGTTCCCAATCGATACGTCCAATGAACATTCTTGCCAAGATGGAGCATCTTACATTTCTGTATGTTGAATGACATGTCATTCATGACCGCTCAATTCTACACGCTGTCCAAATCCATTTGCAGTTTCTCACAATCCTCTGCAGAACTTATTGGCGTCCAAATTTTCATGTCATCCGCGAACAGGACCATTTTGAACGATATGAGGTGGGGTAAATCATTTATGTACAGCAGAAAGAGGAGCGGGCTAGCACAGATCCTTGTGGGACTCCACTGGTGGTTTTGAACGATGTTACCACGATGTTACTAAGGCATTCGACCTGTAGTGGGCGCGGCAAAAACGTCAGTGTTGTCACGTTCTTTGGACAAAATACTTGCGCAAAATACTTGCACCGACTGTGTGACTTAGATTAGTCCCCACATAAAAGCTTAGTCTCAATTCGCAAATAAATGGGTTTAGCACGAAGTCAGAACGGCGCTAGAATGTCTGGTCACGGATACGCAAACCTGATGAGTGGCAATAACCGTGAAACCGGTCGTGTGCTTCCGTCCTGCTTTTCGAACGTCATATACTACTTATTAATAAAACCTGACTTTAAACAAAAATACAATGCTTCAAGCTCTACACGCCAACCATTTACTTTCTGAGGAGACGAATGGCATTTTTACGCATAATCTGGCGTTACGGACTAACTGGCAGGCCGATATTGATGGACGAGGGTGCTAAATGATGGCCACAGTGTTCATGTTGTGCTTGTAGATTTCAGCAAGGCTTCCGATAAAGTAGACTACGCAATACTTCTGCAAAATATTGAGAGAAATGGCCGACTGGACTGAGTGTGTGGACAATAGTTACTCCATCCACGCATGCTTTTTAGACATGTCAAAGGCTTTCGACCGCGTCAATCATAGTATTTTAATCCAGAAACTTGAATTGCACGGGATAACAGGAAAACTTCTTGCTTGGCTAGAAAACTATTTACGCGACAGGAGTGCCCAAGTCAGAGTTGACGGCGCCTTATCAAAACCATTCAAAATTACTAGCGGAGTGCCCCAGGGTTCGGTCCTCAGACCGATTTTGTTTTTGATCTACGCAAACGACATTCCCGAGCGTGTTAAATGCAAGATTATGTTATTTGCAGACGATATCAAGCTTTGGAGAAGCATACGTACAAATGATGACTGTGAAACTTTGCAGAAGGATCTAAACACATTGCACGATTGGTCTTTGAGAAACAAACTACCATTCAACTTCCAAAAGTGCAAGGTGTTAAACATTGGAAAGACTGTTAATTACAACTACACTCTTGGGTCCCACCAACTCGTCTGGACAACTGAAGAGAAGGATTTGGGTGTTTGGACCAGTTCAAGTCTGAAGACTTCACTGCAGTGCAAAGCGGCTTACAAAAGGCGTCACAAGTATTGGCGTTATTGAGACGAATTTTCGGCAGATTCTCCAATCAGTCGGTGCCCCGTATCATGAACACCTATCTGAGACCAGCGATGGAGTACGCTGTTCAGGCTTTGTCACCATGGATTCAGAAAGACATCAATCTTCTGAAGCGTATTTACCACCGAACCACAAAGCTTGTACCCGGACTAGCTGCTAAACCATATGAAGAACGTTTGAGGAGTCTCAATCCTTTCGACTTTCGCTGTCGTCGACTAAGAGGTTACCTCGTACTTATGTACCATATTATGCACGTCCCCAACCATCCCTTGTCCAAACTTTTCACACGCTCGCCACCCCGTGCCAGTCGGAAACATGAACTTTCAGTGCTTATTCCCACTTCAAGACTGAACTGTCGAAGATACACCCAAATCTCGGTACTATGCCACCTCGTTAATATGCCACTCTCGCTACTATGCCACTTTTGCTCGGTTCGGACAAGATTCAATACACAATAAATTTACTATGCCACTCCCTACTCTCGGTACTATGCCACTATTCTGTGACTATTTAAAAATGTATTTTTGCGCATTTTACTCATAAAGTCAGCCGGTTTCAAGGTTAAACACGCGATGTTTCTCCCTGACGCCAGCTACAACAAGACAATCATCTCACGCACAACAACAAGCCTTTTTCCTACTCTTGCTTTAAGTATCGATAGATAGACCCACGAAAGCGCGCGCACAAACAGACACTCACAACAGTGACATCGTTATTTTTCAAAATATTCAGTTCAGTTCAGTTCAGTTCAGTTAGCACAGGACGATATGTGGCAGTCGCCAATCGAGCGTTCAGAATTCTTCCGGTGGTAAGCCAAGAGAGCGTCCACCACTTCGAATAGTAGGATCAATATTCTTCTGGTATGACTTTGGCTGGAATGCAACAGAAAAACTCCCTCACCCAACCCATAATGTCAGCTCAGAAACGCAAGTGAACCGACCTTACGCTGAAGGAGAAGTTCGAGATCATCGATGCTGCAAAGAAGGAGCCGAATCAGTCCAAGTTGGCGAGGGAGATTAGCAAGAAATGGAGTGTCGAAGTTAAGAGAACCACTGTGAAGGGCATTCTCAGCAAGAAGGATGCAATTGAAGCTGCAATCAAAGCTGGAGTTCCATCGAAGCGCACGAAGCTGACGCAGCCGTTACGACTTGAAGTTTGAAAAGGGAGTGCTGATGTGGCTGAAGCAAGCAAGAGGACTGAATCTGCCTGTCAGCGGCGATCAGATCAACGAGAAGGCGATAAAACTGGCCGAGCTGATGCACATCCCAGACTTCATGGCGAGCGACGGTTGGTTAAACAGCCTTAAGAAGCGAAATGGCGTCACGTTCAAGACAATGCATGGCGAAGCTGGAGCGGTGGATTCCCAATCCCTTATTGATTGACAGAAGCAGGTTCTCCGGCCCTTACTCAGGCAGTTCTCTGCAGATGAAGTCTTCAACCTGGACGAGACTGATGTAAGCGTGTGATCGGCTAGACAACGAGATGAACGAGATCCGACGAAAGAAGATGCGTCAGCCAACGATTTCTGAGAGCTTTGGACAGATCGATTGAGCAAATAAATGATTGACTTGAGAAAATAAAGCTGTTTTTACAAAACCTCGGTACTATGCCACTCTCGCTACTATGCCACTCTTGCTCGGTCCCAACAGGTGGCATAGTACTGAGATTTGAGTGTATTCGTATGCTGTACGTGTAAGTTTCACATGGAACACCCTCCCCTCCACTGTTACACACTCAGCCAACCTGGATATTTTTAAAGCTAATTTGGACAAACACTTGAGAGACAACCCAAAATTTGATACGATTTACACTACATGAGTTTTCCTGTTCTTCTTTTTTATTGTATATACCTCATAACTCCATCCTATGGTTATTGTTAAGCTAAATGCTTTTTAGACCATTACAACTTTGAATCACTTTGAATCACTTTGAATGGTTCTATTCGTTCTAAATTGGTCACAGGTGCCGCATCAATTTGAATAAAGCTGTTAGTGATTGGTATCCAACTCCAAGTGGTGTCCCGCGAGGCCCAGGTCTGGGTCCGTTTTTGTTTCGTTTGTACATGAAATACCTACCTGAGAATTTACTGTTATCTTGCTTGTTATACGCTGATGTATTGAAACTTTGCAAAATTATACGAAATTCAAGAGATGTTATAGATTTTCAAAACGATCTCAACCGCCTTCTCCACTGATTCACTCGATGAATATGTCTTTCAATCCAGACAAGTCTGAATACATCTGTATTGGTAAACATTTACCTGAGCGTTCGTATATCATAGGTGATGCGATACTTGAGTCTGTTCGATGTGTTAAGATCTGGGTTTCTATTTGGCGCACGTCCCGAATACCAAATCAAATACCGACAGTGTTTACCGTAACAGCCTTCAAATGCTATGGCCAATGAAGCGTAGCTTTCATGTACGGTTGGAAGAGTGTATACGCTGTGTATATATACCTAAACCTCATACGCCCTCGATTGGAAAATAAAGCACCGGCATATTTTCCGCTAACTAGAGGCGAACAAATTCAAATTCAAATTCAAAGATTTATGGTTAAAAAAGTTAATACTTTACAACACCACAGGATTACGGTATTAATAAAACATGAAAAATACAATAGTATAAAAGCAATAGAGAATATAAAATGTAAGGCTCCCGAATGTTATTCTTTTGCATATGTAAGTCCAATTTCACTTTAAACGCCGCCAGGCAAGGAGAGTCCACCACATGTTGGGGTAGGAAATTCCAAAGAAATATACACGTGCGGCGAAAAAATGACGCCGACAATCAATACGAGAACTTGGAACGTAAAGGAATAAAGTATGTCCGCGTGTCACTTTCCCATCACACACATCGAGCAAGTGTTTTAGTGGATGTCTTTCAGTAGACATTGTTTTGGTACTTACGCGCTACTGTGCAGACGTATTTTTCGTCACTGTGACAATTTTGATCATATCTTCGTTGCATCTGCACGGATTTATACCATTTAAAGAATTCCGAGTATCGCTCAAAGATATCTATCGGATTTCATACTTTTCGATCGTGCAAGTCAACTTACAGCAAAGTTACCAGTTTGACGGGAAAAGAACATTTAGTTCACGCGCACAAAGTTTTTCCCAGCACCGGCAATCCTACGGATTTTGCAATCATTCCAAAGACCACATTGAGCTACAAGTTTCAATACCTTATTTCGTGTTTTATCTTCTGTGGTTCACGAATTATCGCGGATTAACTGTTCAATGCCGAAATCTCGCCAACGAACACAGCCAAATCACTCAACGGACAAAACACCCATTATCGATCAACCGGCAAGCCCTATGCAACCCACAAACATGTGCGAACGTGTAACGAGATCCACTGCTCGGAAAACAAAAAATATCGATCCAGCTGTGACCGTGAGAAGTATTCACGCGACGGCGACACTGATTCGTTGTGACCTCTGCATCAGGTGTTTAAATCCGGTAAGCGTTGATACTGTTTCAGTTAAATTTGTTTTCTGCGGGTTCCACCAACACGTGTTATGTGATGAGACTTTAGTGTGTAAGGCTAGTGAACGATAATGAGTATCCATCGGTTTATTATTTCTGCCATGCCTGTAGAAACTCAAATATAAATGGCCATCACAAGAGTATACATTCATCTGTTGGATTCATCATCATCATCATGAAGCACAAGTCTGGAGCCAGACAAAGTGCCAAGAAATATGAAGCAGGAAAAGCAGATAAGCAAGCGCGTGGAAAAGGGAAAGTAGGCAAGCGGAATACGCAAAAGCAAATGCACAAAAAGCAGCTTGTATTTGTAGTTTCACTGCATGCGATTTTTTGGGTTTTTTTGTTTTTTTTGTTTTTTATGTAAAATAATACCGAATAAAAAATTATGACACACATAATAAAATACACTGGCGCCACTGACTTCGGTTTGTAGCCAGTTTAATTACCTGGTTTCTTAGTTTTCTAAAGGTCTCCCATGTGGCATCGGTGGTTAACCGGCGATGGTTTATCCAAGCCTTATTTCGCAGTTTAATCCATTTCCGAGTGCGACTGCGGATTTTAAATTCGAATGCCTTTCCACACTGTTTTGGTACGAGTGTTGAGTTTGAGTTGATTTCCCGGTTTAGATTGGTCAAAATGCTACACCACTGCTCTTTTACTCCTATGCCTTCAATTTGCCAATCGTTAATCAAACTTAGGGCGTTTGATAATTTTGATAGGCATACCTTTCTGATGAATTTTGTTCTATCGTTTGTTCGCTCTGCTCGACATAGGTAGTCAAAATTCAAGACCAAATGGTCGCTCGAACCTAGCGGACAATCGTATGTAATGCTTTCGACGGAGTCCTCTTCAGTTGTCAAGATAAGATCGAGCATTGAAGGCATATCTCTCCCTCTGTATCTTGTATTGCTTTCAACGTGATTATACAAAGGAATTTCGTCAAACAGCTGCTGAAAGATGGCAGCAGTGGAGGTGTGAGAAATTTTGTTCGTCTTCAGCAAGTTAGGCAGATTAAAGTCTCCCATGATCAAGATTCTGGTATGATATCTCGAGGCAATCAATCGTAGCTTGTCTAGTATATTCGTATTATACACTTCCGGGGCTGCTGGTGGGCGATAAATTACGCCGATTGTGCAATCATCGCCTGTAGTCGTTGTCAACAAACACCATATCGTGTCCTGAAGCACCAAGTCGGTATCCGTCATTTCTTTGCACTTGAGTCTCTGATCATAATAGAGTGCCACACCTCCTCCACGTGACGCACGGTCTCGGTGGAGCAGTGACATGCCAGCAATCTCTAACTCACAATCGTGGATTTCCGGGCTCAGCCAAGTTTCGGTAATGGCAATTAGCTGAGGTCGTTTAGTCTCAAACCGAGCGACAAGTTCGGCAAATTTGTTAATCAAGCATTGGGCATTGGTATAGAGGCATCCAAGAACAGTTTTGGTAAGCAAAGATGGATGGTGTCGTGTGATGTCATAATCTGAGACAACCGTCATTGTCACGCCGACTCTGGAAGAGTCGGCACTGTTCTGTTTTTTGACAAGTTAAGTAGCATATCGGTCGTTTCAGGTTGAGAGGCGCAAATCGAGTCCTCTTTTTGGCCAAAAATATTTCTTTATCTCGCTTCAGTCCACTCTCGGGAGTCATTTTGGGTGGCTTTGCGTTCGATTGCTGATTTTGTGACCCAGCTGAAGATTCATTTCTTGGTTCAGTTGATGGGCCTTCATCAATCCTGACAGTATTCAATGCAGAATGGGCTGCATTTATATCAGTGTTTATGTGATCGCTAAGGATTACACCTTTTGGGATTTTGTGTTTCCAGCTTTTCCAGTTGGAACGTACAGTATCAACCATAGTACTCATTAGGAAGTTTATTTTTAATGGACGTGGCCCATTACCTTTGTATTTTGCTGAGGAAGGCAGTCTAAAAGTATCCACGACAACGGCCTTTTCGACGAAAATGGTATCAGCCAGAAAACTCCATTGCCTGTAGTCATGCTCAGCTCGCTCGTTAGCCTCAGGATTGTCTGCCAGTTCTGGAACTCCGAGGATGATGAGATTGCGATTAGATGTCTTTCTTTTGTCGTATGTATTTGTTCTCCTTTCGGACCATGGAATATCAACATGAATACGAATATTCAGTGAATTGTTAGACCCAAGTAGGTAAGAATTTAGTAGTACGTTTTCCAGGTCACGCTCATTTTCTAAGTTAACCCTCAAAAGTCTGGGTTTATCCTGATGAGGTGAATCACGCCGTCTAGTTAAACGAGTTAATGCTAACGGCACTACAGTTCCAATTTTCATAAGTTCACACAGTTCCTTCCATTTTTCTTCATCATGCCTTTGACGGTCAGGAACGTCAGTACAAATGACACTCAAAAAGTGTGCTTTACGATTCGTGGAGATGTTATTTCGTTTCACCAAAGCATTATCTGTTTTGGGATCAGTTTGTTGTTTAACGGCTCGCTTTGCATTCTCGGATTTTGCTGAATTTGTTTCAGACCTTTCCAAGGCATGCGGATCACGGGAACGGCTCAGTTGTTCTGAATTGCTAGGTCGAATGTCCGTATGTTCATCATCGCATTTTTTGCCTTCCTGCTTCCTTAGAATCGGAGATGAAACACGATCTCCACACTCAAGTCTAGGCTTCAGTTTGCTAATTAATAAGTCATTTATCAAACCTTCAATTCTCTGTATGCGGTCCTCGAAATTCAACACCCCCATATTAGTTTCAGAAGAAGAAGAATAAGAAATTGACTTTATTCGTACACACGAATTTTCAGCTGTTACAATAATTTCAACACAAATTTAAAATATGATAAACATGTCCCGCCATCGAGTTACAATTTGTCGACTGAACGATTTTTCTTGTCCGTCTTAATTGTTTGACATACGATCCAGTTTACTAGCAACACTTTTTGGGCCAAACGTTTCACTGCAAGAGAGCCATCGGTCCAAACAAACTTAAAACGGCTCCCATTAAGTCGGTATCTGGTGACCCGATTGTGGACAAAACTCAGCAGATGGAAAGATGGGTAGAACACTTCTCCTCGCTCCACTCTAGCGACAGTACGGTTTTACCGCATATACTTGAAAATGTCGAGCGGTTGCCGACTATTGAATATCTAGATACTCACCCTACTTTTGATGAGCTCAATAGGGCAATCGACCGCTTAGCGAATGAAAAGGCCCCTAGTGACGACGGAATTCCACCTGAGCTCATCAAATGCTGTAGAGCAGCATTATTACAACCTCTTCACCATTTGCTTCTTCAGTGCTGGCAGGAGGAGTGTGTCCACAAGAGATGCGAGACACAAAGTTCATCAGGCTATTTAAGAATAAAGGAGATAGGGACAACTGCAACAATTACAGAGGAATCATCTTTTTGAATGTTGTAGGCAAATTGTTTGCTAAAGTCTTACAGATCCGGCTGCAAGTTTTAGCTGATAGAATTTACTTCGAATCTCAATAAGGCTTCCGCAAGGAAAGATCAAACGTTGACAGGATCTTCTCCCTGAGACAACTTCAAAAAAGTGTCGGGAACAGCGTATGCCATTATACGCTGTTTTTATTGATTTAACGAAGGCATTCGACTACGTCAGCAGGGAGGGTCTTTTCGAAATGCTTGATCTGATAGGCTGCCCCCAAGGTTGCTCAGACTCGTTATTTCGTTCCACTCAGGCATGAAGGGCTCAGTCCATTTTAACGGTTGCAGTTCAGAAGCATTTGAAATTCGCCGAGGCGTCAAACAAGAGTGTGTTCTTGCTTCCACGCTGTTCGGCATTTTCTTTACTCAGCTTCTGAAGCACGCTTTCAGGGCCAGGGCAGAAGGTATTTACCTACGCACGCAAAGTGATGGCAAGCTTTTCAACCTGAACTGGTTGAGAGCACAAACCAAGGCACGAAATGTGCTAATACGTGACCTGTTGTTTGCCGACGATGTAGCCTTTATTGTCACTCCCAAGAGCACCTTCAGTCTCTAATGGACTGTTTTTGGTCGGCACACAAAGACTTTGGGCTAACAATCAGCATGAGCAAGACCAAAGTCCTTGATCAATAGACTGTATCGCCTCCCATCATAACTGTTGGAAACTGTCAGCTTGAATCAGTACATTAGTTCACATACCTTGGTTCAACCATTGCGGATAACCTCTCGCTAGACACGGAGATTGATGAGCGGATTGGCAGAGCAGCTGTCATTCTGTCTCGATTGAACTCTCGTGTTAAGGGTAACCGCAAGCTGACTGTAAAAACAAAGATGATGGTATACAGCGCGTGCATACTAAATGCTTTACTTTACGGCAGTGAAACCTAGACCACCCACGCAAGACACGAACGGAAGCTGAATGCTTTCCATCTACGAAACATCTGTCGTATCTTGAACATATCGCAGATGAACTCAGAACTCAAAGAATTGTATGTTAGAAAAGGCATTATGCATAACAATAACCATTGGATGAAAAGTTATGTGGAATATATATATATATATATATATAATATATATATATATATATATAATATATAGATAGTCCACATCACTTTTATATATATATATATATATATATATATATATATATATATATATATATAATATCTCAAAAATCAATAGGGACACTCGCATACCGCATGGTTCGTCATAAACACATCGAGTTTGGAAGCGAAAACCTCAACAAATTCTGATCGTCTAATTTCTTCAGGCAAATAGTTCCAAGTGAAACAAATTCTTTCCGAGAAAAAATTACGACGTATATCCAATCAAGAATGCAGAATGCTTAAAGCCTTTGAATGTGTTCGTGTTCGAGTAAGGTCATTGGGCTTTAGCAAGTGTGGATGGTTTACAGAATGCAGGATTTTGAATGTTAAAATAAGGTCACTACGTATCCGCCGTTGGGTAAAATCGCGTAGGTTCAGTTTTAACATTCGCTCTGTGAAAAGCAAATTTCTGTACCGGGAGACCAACTTTGTAGCACGACGATAAATCCTGTCGAGTAGTTCGATATACTTCCTTAGCTATGGTGCCCGGGCTTGGATGGAATATTCCATAACAGGACGTATATACGTGTTAATTACCCGGGGTAGGGTTTCGGGTGTAAAAATCCGGAATATTCTTTTGAGAAGACTCAAGATACGGCAAGCTTTATTGTACACCATCCGGCAATGATGTCCAGACTTAAGGTTAAACGAAACCCAGATATCAAGATCTTTTTCTGCTGTGGTCCAGACGAGATCTTGCGTGCCAAGCTGATACATGTGGTGTAGAGATTTTTCAAGCTGCATAATTTTACATTTCGCAGGGTTAAATGGTAACTCATTTAACTGGGACCAACGAAATAAGATGATTAGATCCCGTTGTAATGCCATACAGAAATTAACAGACCTGGCACGTTTCCATATTTTATTATCATCGGCAAATAGTATCAAGTTGCATCCAATATTCTCTACTATATCGTTCAGATACACCAATAATAGAAGAAGTCCAAGCACCGAGCCTTGCGGAACTCCACTCGTGACGTCTATTTTTCTAGATAAGGTGCTGCCAACGCGAACTTGGACGTGTCTATCAGTAAGATAGTCCCTTATCCAATTTAGCGTTATTCCATAAGATTCGAGCTTTTTGATTAAGATGTCATGGTTGACTCTATCGAAAGCTTGGGAAATATCGATGTATCATGCATGTACAGCCTCACCTTCGTGTAGTGCCTTGTTCCAATCCTCGAACTTTATAAGAAGGTTAGATAAACAGCAACGATCTCTTCGAAAACCGTGTTGTGCTGTGGTCAAATTTTTTGGTTTTCAAAATGTTCTCTTATGCACGCAGTCACAATCGGTTCCATTAATTTAGAGATCACCGGAAGTAACGTTAATGGTCTAGAGTTTGCTGTGTCTGAACGGCGTTCAGATAACGGACAGCGATTGCTCACATTCTGTGGCGATCACCGCCTCTGTCTCTCCAGTACGACATTTCGGCGTTCTCAGCGTCGAATGGCCACATGGCGCTCACCATCACAGCACGTCTAGTCTCAAATTGACCACATTGCTATTAGCTACAGGTGGCGTGGTAGCATCAAGGATTGCCGTTCATACTGGACCACCAGTGTGGACTCGGACGACGTGCTAGTCTGTGCCATAGTCAACTTCCAATTTGGGGGTAAAGCACGCGCACGACGAACTCATTTGGACACCGCCTCTTTGATACTCTCCGCTGTCAGAACCAAGTTCCATCACGCATTGACCAGGGAGCTCGCAGAATCACCCCCGTCTGATGTGGAGCAGCACTGAAACTTCGTTCGGACAGCACTGTCCTGCGCTGCTTCTGAAAGCTGTCAACCCACCCGCGCTTCGCCACGCTCTTGGATCTCGGCCCAGTCACTTGCTTCAATCGGTCACCGTCGAATTTTACCCACCGGCACTGAACACAACCGTGCCCGGAGAGAATTCAATACTCGCTTAAAGGCCAGCTCAAGGAATGACCTCGAGTTCTGGTGGACGCAACGTGCTTGTGAGATGGAGGTTTCAGCCGCATCGGGCAATACTCGCAAACTGTTTCAGTTAATTAGAGCTACTGGTTCGAAACTGAATACAGTGAGCGAGACTATTTGCGAAACCGACGGCTCGCCGATCACCAATCTTAGTATACGCTTGGAACGATAGGCTGAGCAATTTAGTGCTCAGTTCAGCCAGCCACCTCCTCCGACCTCGCCGCCTTAGACACCGATTTGCACGCCTTGGCCCGTTTCCTTAGCCGCTCCTGATCTCCAGGAGGTGAGAGAGGTTTTTCGAGCACTGAAGCGCCACAAGTCACCTGGTCCTGACGACCTCCACCCGATTTTTTTTAAGGAGGGAGGTGATCTTGTGGCAGCGGAGTTACGTGATTTGTTTACCAAAGTATGGGCTGAGGAGCGGGTCCCGGCGTCATGGGGTGAATCGACGGTTATCCCAATCTTTAAGAAGGGCGCACGAAATCTGTGTTCCAATCATCGTGGGATATCCCTGACTCTTGTCGCGTCTAGACTCCTGGTTTCCATCCTCCTTGGTCGGCTATCGCCCATTCGGGAGTTACGTTGCCGTGAGGAACAGGCTGGATTCCGCCTGGGGCGAGGATGCGTGGATCAGGTTTTTGTCCTGCGACAGTTATTAGAGCACAGACATTTGTACCGGCGACCAACCATCGTAGCTTTTCTGGGCATCCGGGCCGCGTTCGACTCGGTGGACAGAACTACTCTTTGGAACTGTTTGCTTAGGAGTGGGATTCCTCCTAAGTATGTCGCCATCTTGAAGGAGCTCTATCCTCATTCTTCAGGGAAGGTCAGGGTCTACGGCAGCCTATCGCCGGCGGTCCCCACAACCAGCGGCCCGCGCCAGGGCTGTCCGCTGTCCGCTGTCCACATTCTTGTTCAACTTTGCGATCGAGGATGTCCTCCAGAATGCTCTTCGTAGCTTCGCTGAGGATGGGATTGAGCTACTTCCAGGTAACCGTGTCACTAACCTTGATTATGCCGATGACATTGCTTTGCTTGTTGATGATCCGGTGTTCCTACAGAATGCCCTGAACCAGCTAGCATTGGAGGCGTCTAGGTACGGTCTGCACTTAGCTCCAACTAAGTGTAAGGTTCTTTTTCAAGATTGGGATGGCTTTCAGCCCACTATGACGGCCGATGACATCAGTCTGGACTGTGTGGAACAGTTCACCTATCTTGGTAGCTGCATCACGGCGGTAGGAGGGATGGAAAGTGAGATCGGCTCTTGCATTGTGAGAGCTCGCTTCGCGTTCACCAGTCTAGGCCATCTCTGGAAGCGGTCTGACGTGAGTTTCAGACTCAAGGGGAGAGTTTACCTGGCCTCAGTCAGGTCGGTCTTGCTTCACGGGTGCGAGAGGTGGGCAGTATGCGCAGAGGAGCTCTGGTGCTTGGAGGTGTTTGAACATCGATGTTTACGGAGGCTTGCACGAGTGTGGTGGAAACACCACACTAGCAACGTTGACGTGAGGCACCGTGTTCTCGGTGTGGACAGCCTGGTGCTACGAGACATAATCGACCGTTCCCGTCTCCGCTGGCTAGGGCATGTATTGAGTATGAAGCCTGAGCGCCTACCCTTCCGCGTGCTGCGTGTGTCGGTTGGCCCAGGCGAGCGGCGGTGTTCAGGTGGACAACCGCTGACCTGGAAGAAGGCCTTAAAACGCTTGACGTCGGGTTTAGCACGGGTCGTACGAACGCGGCTTCCTGGGTGGGGCCCAAGGGATAGTGAGTGTCTGTGGCTTGACACGCTGTCGACGATGGCTGAGTACCGGCAACAGTGGAGAGAGGAGAAATTCAGATTATTTGGAAACGAATTGTAATATGAGCCAGAATCCATTGAATCAAACTCATGAGTGTGTGCATCCCGGAGACTGATATTAAAGGATTCAAATTGTATTTTCCTTATGACTTTCGTCTGTTCGCTCGATCGTTCCGCATTACATACATAATCAAACAAAAGAACCACATGATCAGTCTTTCCCAGTGGTGCCAGGTATTGTATATCTTCTATCGCGGTTGCCTCAGGCGTTAAGACAAGGTGTAGCGACCAAATCGTCACTGGGGAATAGTTTCTGTCACGGAAACTTGTTGCCTGCTACGAGCCACGAGAATCTTCTACCGGGAGTGACGAGCGTTTACGAATCGATCCCAAATCAGAACAATACGTCAATTTAACGCTGTACTATATTGACAAAGACGATTAAAAAGCAAAATATAACAAACCTCAACGGTAATCGAATACAGGTTTCAATGCAAACCCAACGCGTCCAATAAACGGAAGTCAAACAGCTCAGTTGAGAGCACAAAAAAATACCGTTTTCCAATAACGGTAAACACGGGTAACGGACAAATCAAAATGTGCGGAAGCCGAAGTGCAGTTAAACAAAGGAAAAATGTTCGGGAAAGAAAACGCTCACAGATTTAACATTTAGTTTAAATGTTATTTTCAATTTGAAGAACAAACAAAAAATATCACTGGAAAATTATGACACAAAAAACTTGATAAGGAACACGGGTGTAGGGTGGGAACAAATGTCTCCAGTTCGTTTGATCTTGCTGGACCGAAAGAGGAATTTTCAAACATCGACGCGGATTCATACACAAGGTCAAGGGTTGAAGGTTGGTCAAGACCCCGCCAGGGAGTTGGCTTGGTAACGTGATTGTGCAGTGAAGCAATTTTTATAACATCCTTGAATTTATGTTCAATGGAATGCACAGAGTGCTCACCTCTTGAAAACAGATGCGGGAGATTAAAATCGCCCATGATCAACAATTGCGTAGTCTGGCATCTTGTGATGTGTTGCAAGGATTCGATTAGCCTATCATTGAATGAGATTTCAGATGATGGCGAGCGGTAAATGATGCTGATCGTACATTCATCTCCATTGACTAGTTTTACTGAACACCACATTGTATCAGGAAGGCTGAGGTCAGGATGATCGATGACGTTACACTGCGCTAAACGTTCGTGATATTAGACTGCGACTCCACCACCAGATCGTCGATCGCGATCGCGACGGAGTAGTGACATTTTCGGAATCAAAAGCTCAGCATCAGTCATGCAGGGCTGGAACCAAGTCTCTGTAACTGCAACCAAATCGGGTGAAAGTCTATCACAAAGCTCACATAGTTCAGCTAATTTGTTGGTTAAACACTGAGCATTTGTATATATGCACTTGATCGTATTTATCTTACACAATGTCGGATCGTGTACTGTAGCTATTGGTCCGACACGCGATTAGCCCGACCCTTTTCGTTTTTGGGGTAACATTTTGACTGTCGGTAACAAGATTGCAGTCAGGCTGTGGTGGCGATGGTTCTCAGGGTTTCAGTGAGGGAACACGCTTGGGCACGCTTAATCTCTCGTCTGGTGGAAGTTTTGAGCGGTTTGATTTCCAGTCGGTATTCACAGCGATAGCCATTTCAGTGGTTATAAAGTGATTTTCAGAGGACTGGGCCCATTGCCTATGTAGTTAGAGGATCTAGGTATTCTGAAAGTGTCTACGACAATGGAATCATGAGATCCAAAAGCATCGGCAATGTATAACCATTGCTTCAGATCATGTTGCTTTGATTCCTACGCTGATACTGCATCAACATTTTCCGGGACACCAAGGAATATTAAACTACGTGAAGTAGAGTAGTCTCTACAAGTGGATTGACCTTTCCTTTCCCACCAAGGTATGCCGGCTTGTACTCGGCAGGTCAAACCGGGACAAGCACTGAGAAGATACGCATTAAGGATGACTTCTTCCATTTCAGATTTAGTTCGCAATGTCACCCTTAATAGGCGCGGCCGGTCTACATGAGAGGAGTATTTATGCCGGGTTAACAGCGACATCGATGTAGGTACCAAAGCTTTCAAGCCCATGTGTGTACAGAGCTTAGTCTATTCATTGAGCTCATGTGCTTTTCTTGCTGAAAAAAGTGAATCTGTCGATTCCGGGATATTTGTACAGATTACACTGAGAGCGATATCTTTCTTAGTAGAATGAGCGGTAACATTGCTTTTTTTGGGGCGGATCTAGCTACTAGAGTCCTGGACAAAGTGTTCAAAATTTTACCTAGGACCTAGGTAAACAGGGTTTAGTAGGTCCATCTTTATTACCTTCGGATGAGCTATCACCACATTCAGTTAAAGGAGCAGTTATTGGTGTAATTTCCATTTCGTTTTTGTCTTGAGCAACATTTACTTCGGGTCGAATTTAGTTGGCAAGTGTATCTACCAAAAGCGGTTTAAATTAGAACACGTGTTGCTTTTTTAAAGGCGGTGTTAGTTTGAAGTGATGTTTTTAAACTGGAGCATATCCAGACACCGAAATCGTTATCTTCACTGTAATTTTCAAGGACATGCGAACCTATGTGATATGTGAACTCTACTCGATTCCCCACATTCATGATCCTGAATTTGTTGAAGTTAAACATATAATCCGCAATCCTCCTTTTGTAATTCCTTGTTGTTCTTGTGATGACTTCAATATTTCTACTCGAACTATTATGGAATGATTTATTTATGCAGTTATTATTGTTGCTGCTACTGGTCAATTGGGCAAAGAACTCTGGCGTTGTAGCTTTCTTCACATACTTTAGTGTGGTTTCTATATTTTATGTATACTGTAAATTTGATTCAGTTCTTCCGATTTGATCCCTAATTTCATTTAGACAATACACTTTTTATAACGTTCATTATATTGTTCCATTGTGTGTTGCCAGTCAGTCGTCATTTAAAATGTCTCAACTTAACGGTGGGTCTATTGTTCAAGAACGATGGTACCGATCTTCGCGCAATGAATGCGGATGCCCAAATGGCCAAAGAATTTGAACTGTGTCTTTTCAAGTTGTACACTGGAAGTTATAATTCGCTTTCGCAAAATGCTTCTCATCTGAAATCAAATTCTGCGCGACCCATTTACACGACCTGTTCCATCTGGCCAATGAAAGACGACTTTTACAACAACACTGCAAACGTTCAATGGGACAAGGTATCAAATTTTTGTAACATATGCCGTGTAGCCAGCGTCCCCATACATGATTGGATAGGCACCATGTCTTTAATATCTCAGTATATTTCAAAAATTGATATAATTCGTGAAAAGTCCGGCTCAGGTCATTGGCTTGGACAATTGAATCTGGAAATCACAAGCGCATATTTGAACAACCGAGAGAGACTGACACAAATGGCTATGTGGTGCATGATCAGTTCGCCTTTGATATTTTCCGCTAACATTTCAGAAATATATCATGAAACACTCTCACTTATGGTCAACCGCAGGCTAATTTCTATCGATCAGGATTTGAGCAGGCCCGCGAAATTTATTCGTCGGGAATCTGGTACTCAGGTGAGCTACTGAAATGCTTTTACCTCCTTGTTGATTTATTTTCACTGGTCATCGTAGTCTTCAGTCGAATTACCTTCACTTATTCCGGTTAAAATTAGGATCAAATCAAACACGGTGATTCACTATTGTTGTTGTTCTTGTCCGCATTCGATCGATGTCGTCCACAGCTTTTCCAATGTCTCAATAGTCCAATTTGGGAGGTACAGTCTGTCCCACAACGTTCACAGTGAAACGCGGTACTCAGACGAACGATGTTAATTGCACGCGGACTGCTTGATCTACGATTTGCAGCTGAGAGTAGTTTCTGCTATTACATGGGTTACAGGAGACGCTTTACGTAGTGTCTTCAACGTGAATATTCAAGAGCAAGTACTTCCGAATTCGTAGATTCAATTTCAAGAGCATTCATATCTCTTTAGATAACGCCTTTTTACAACATGTTTGGTCTTCCCAACGGTCGACATCCTGGTTTCAACAGTGCTGGCTGGGTCATGTGTACAAATTGGATAATGGTGGTATTCCAAATGCTCTACTGTGATTGGATCGATTGTTACTTCAGTAATGGCTTGCATGATTTTATATGTTGGTGTGCTTCGTCGATTTTCAACATAGATGTTAATCTCAAGCGGACGATAATATCATGCTCCACCGCGTTTCACGTGATTATACAGTCCCATTCGGAAATAAAAATCTCTCCCGCAGGTCCCACAGCAACAGACGGTCCTCGGTCCGTTTAAAGCATTAGCTTTTTATCACCATAAATCTTGATTCTTGATTCTTGATTCGGTCGATCAACGGACGATCAACAGTTTGCTTGAACTGGCGTGTGGTCGTATTTTTGTTGTTCTGACACTTTTGCCCGTTTCTTCGCCAAATCAACTCGGATTTTAACGGTTCAAAAACTTTTCGCTATACTTTGACGAGAGCTATCGGAATGTATACGTTTTGAGCTTGTCCGTCGATTAACAGCAAAGTTACCGTTTCAACGTAAATATCTCAGTTTGCTCACGCGTGCAAACTTTCTTTCACAGTTAACTATCGTACGGTTTTTGCTTCCATTGCAAAGATCACATCGAACTACACATTTTGATACGCCATTCTGTGCTCTACTTTGTGTGGTTATCGAGTTATCACGGATTATTCGCGGGGCCTTCAAATCGGCCGTGCATACAATTAATTTCTCCAAGGGTAAAATGCACCAAATATTTTCGGATCAACTGAGGTCAAGTTTGGACGTGCACTTTAGAACGAAGTACGAGATACCGGGAATTGCAGTGAAACGTTTGACCCAAAAAATTTTGCTAGTAAACTGGATCGTATGTCAATCAATTAAGCGGACAAGAAAAATCGTTCGGTCGACAAATTGTAACTCGATGTCGGGATATGTTTATCATTTTTTAAATTTGTGATGAAATTATTGTAACAGCTGAAAATTCGTGTGTACGAATAAAGTCAATTTCTTCTTCTTCTTCTTCTTCTTCTTCTTCTTCTAAAATGACCAAATCAAGAATTATGACCCAGCTAAATCGACCAGTCGAACGGACGACCATTCTTCAACCGGTCGTCCCAATTCATCCTACAATGCGTGGTCGAGTCACGAGATCCAACACCCACGCGAAAAAATCGATCGATCATGGTGTGTATACGATGGTTGTTCCCCCGACAGCGACATCAAACCACTTTGACCTCTGCGCCAAGTGCCTGTACCCGGTAAGCAATGATAGTGCGTTGGTTAAATGTATTTTTTGTGATATACATGTGCACGTGGCCTGCGATGAGACTTTGACCGATGAGTGTGTAAAGATCGTGAATGATAAAAACCTCCCATCCGTTTGCTATTTCTGTATTGACTGTAGAAATTCAATAGCGAATCGTAATCCCAAGAGTACACAATTCTCTGCTAGAAACGAGACTAATACAATAGAGAATAGATTATTGATAATAGAAGAGGAACTTGCAAATTTAAAGAATACTCTACGACCAATAATCAAGACTAAAACAGTTGAATTGAATAATGGAATACGCTCGACCTCACCGCCACAGAGTGCTTCTAAAAAGGTTAAATTACGTGACACTGAAGTGATACTTAAAAAATCCTTGAAGCAGATACCGTCTACGTCGAACGCTCCTTTGGCCAAAGCTGCTACGAAAAATACTTCGCCTAATGTTATCTGCACCGATTCGGCACCAATTGAAACGCTCCCGGTGGTACAAAAATCATACAGAGAAATGCTTTTGAGGTCGACCTCCGCTGCACAATCTGAGCCTGGCACACTAAACCTAAATCAAAAAGCCTCACATTCTATGAAGAATGACCGGACACGCGACAAGATTTCTCATTCATTAAGCGTAATATGTACGAATGTTAAAGAGTCCGGCGAGAGCTTGTTGGATAGAAAACACAAACACGACCTCGATATATGGTCTCAAATTTGCCAACAGTTGCAAATTGAGCATGTTACTCCTGACAAACTGATTCGTTTAACTCGCCATTCCACCTCACCTCATAGTGATCAACCTCGGTTACTAAGACTCACACTGAAGTGCGAGGCTGATATCGAAAACATACTACTAAATTCGTACCGACTAAAGACGGATCCGAATTCAAATTGCCGGATATATCCTGATGTGCAATGGTGGGAACGGAAGGGTGCCTCAAACACTAAGGAAAAAACGGTATCGCGGAGTATGTTTCTACTTGGGGTACCAGAAAATACCACTGAAGCATCGGGACAGGAAACAGCAGATCATGACTTCAAGCAGTGGCGTTACATTGCGTCTTTGCTTAATATTTCTAACGTTGTGATCACTGACACTTGCCGGGTGCCTTTTCAATAAACTATAAAGGAGACGGACCGAAACCTCTCAGATTACCTTTTTAACCACCGACATGGCTGAATTTGTCAAAGTCCGAATGGAAAATAGCAAAACGTGCATTACCCAAAAAACATTAACAATGTGATTTTGATTAAATTTTTTTCGCAATAGTTGTCATCCAATGGTACATGTAAAGCATTAGCTTTTTATCACCATAAATCTTGATTTTGATTCTTGATTCTTGACTGTTGCTTGCATTCCGCAGGAGCATTATCTCGTCTTTCCATATGTTGGAGATTACGCATCGCACTTTGAATCCAAGGTGAACGGTCTAAAACAATTTCTTCCTAAATCATGGGACCAATGCCAAAAGCTTTCACATCCCTTGGAATTTAAAAGTGACCCAGCGGGCATGCATGACGCTGTCCTAGTAATGTGAACAAGCTCTGCGACCAGTTAAGCTATGTTCGTGATAAAAGCAACATATGCCAAGAACGTTTATTCGCAATCATGATTGCACGAAATTGACCCAAATGTTCACTATTCGACCGAAACGCTTGCATGCCTTGCGACGTTTTTTAGTTGCAAATTGAACGATAGCTTTGATAATGAATTAGATGAGCAGAAATCCGAATGAAACAAGCATCTTTAGATTGGAAATATTGCGCAACGTTGAAACGAAAAGGATTGATTTATCTGCACGAATATCTTTCGTAAAATTGTGAGTTTAATTTCATGAACGCAATAAGCTGTACACTAGATGCATTTCAACAATAAATCGTTCAACTAAACGAATCCATTCAAGCACTTGCAAAATCGTAACAGCTCTTCGTGCGGCAGAACACCTGATTAATTTTACCACACTGGTAACCATTTTCAAGTTGTTACAATGCACATTCCTTTTGTGGCCAGTAGAATTTCGCACGGGTTGCAAAAGTTACCCGATATCGAATTTAAATACAACATAACAGTGAAATTTTTACCACACAAGCTTTTGTATTGTAAATTAGCTTTGGTCACGAAAACTCAAAGATATCAATCGCTATGCTATTGCAATATCAACGAATCGGAAAACGAAAAAAAAACTCGATGTAAACTTGAAAATGTTTTTGTACGAAATGACAAATACAAGCTCAACGCGCTTCCGCCTGATTGATGTTTAGACTGGAACCGATGAACGCACAAATCTGCAAATTGACTCCTCAATTAGCCATGACACCGTGGTGTAGTTCGTGGAATATTGATTCCGTGAATTGGGTGCCGCGTTGATTTTCGAATAAATGCATGAATCGAAATATCTTTACGCCTTCCTATTGTAGTTTAACTTGGCTTATTTTTTCGCGCATGCTTGTCACGTTCACGAAAATTGATCCTCGTGAAGCGGCATATCTCATCATGATAAAGCAAATGCTGAAATATCTAACATTTCGTGCAATTTTAAGCCATTATAAAAACAACTTTTTATCACGGCCTTGATGCACATGTTTTGTTTAACTGTTCGACAAATATAACACATTTTTGCAGAATATGCTGTTTATGTTTGACTACCAAGCCCATCGAAATTTTCGCAAAGTTCATAACGACGGTCCATAATGGAAGCACTAGACTCGAGTTTCGTTCTTATTTGAGCTTACCAGCAGCGCATATCCTTCGCATCGGGTGGGATTCAAAACCCCGACCATCACCATTCTAGTCCAACACCCTACGACCGTTTGACCGATCGCAATTAAGCCTTGATGAATCTTACTCCAGATGGCACATTTGAGTAACTTTTGTTTGCCCGGCCAGTCGAGAAAGAGCCAGCAACATCTATTGTGTTGCACACCTGGCACAGTTTGAATCTAGAAAACGTAGAGGTGCTGCGACGTAGCATTAAGCTGTATATGGAACGCCTGCAAGCAATGACAGTCAAAATGACGAAGGTGATGGACATGCCATTAACAAGATAGATGGGGAAGAGATATCCACGATATGGCTATCGGTATAGCAACGCATAAAAAAGCATTTAAGTTTAATTTATATTTATATTTAATGTTACTTTAACACCACTTACATTCACTCACGTTTAATCGTCACACTTGGGACAGTGTCATTTGGCATTGACCGAATTCAGTCTGCGCTGGGTACGTATGCCTATCGATCGGATGTTTCTTTACGTACCTTGACATCCCTGTGGTTTCAATAGGCTGTTTCGTGGTGAGACCAATTAGAGATGGTGGATGGAGTGATATTTAATGACTTTCCCTCTTCTGACTATCGTCCTTGGTCTGACGAAGCTCCTGTGTCAGAGGTGAAACGTTACCAAAAACTGTTCTTACCGATTGCTTTCGTCTCACATTTTCATGGCTTAACTAATCGATCACTCGTACACATTCTCTGTTAAATTTCAGATGGTTTTTGTGCAGCTTATTTATAGAACATTAACCAGCCTGAATAACTTTTGATAAATGAACCTTTAATGTACTGTTGAGTGCTGTGCGGTCGCATAAATCTGTGCTCTCATACTTTTGGATCTATTTCCTCACTCGCTCTTCTGAACTGAACGGTTCAGATATCATTGAACTCGTCTCAATTCACTCGTTTGGATTATACCAGTTTCAAGTTCGCGAAAGTTGAATCCTTGAAAATCCAAAAATAACCCAAATTACTCACGCGTGCAACAGACCCGGTACTTTGGAATATTGTTTCCGTTCAAATGCCGTCGAGAAGAGCAAATCACTCCGAATCGACCGATATTCTTTTGAAATCTGTGAGATCGAAAATCGTGAAATCGCAACAGTTCTATCCTACCTCGTTCGCTTTTCATCGTTTGGATCACTTCACTCCGATCCAACGCATTCACTCCACCGCTAGTTATCGATCGATCAATAACTGCACTGAGTCACCCGTCACCGGATTGAAACAATGACACGCAGGTTGACCCCGAAAACCCAAACAAAGAAGACTGCACGTGATGTGTGCAAAGATCTCATGTCGTTAAAGCCCTAACAGAGGAAGTGACATCGATTATCAACAACGTGGATTTCCCCAGTGTCTGTTACATATGCACTTCATGTCGAAGCAAACAGTCTAGCGACAATCCACACAACGCTGCCTATGAGGCAAGGCTTGAGCCTCGGTTAGAAATTTTAGAAAATAATTATCGAATAATTGAGGAAAGGCTTAAAACTTTCTTGATGGATAAAATTGCCCCAGTGATTCAACCCGAAGCAGATGATGCTCAAGATAACAAAAAGCAATCTGAGCTCCATCAATCGACGGAACTGTTGAAAAAAGTCAATAATGTACCATCGATTCCAGACTCAGGGGTTACGTCCAAAGAGCTCCAAGTGAACGCGTCTCATTCCAGCAAGCTAACATTCGCCCAGATGGTGTCTAAAGGTGATAAGTGTTTGGCGTTAGAATTGAGCCCTAAACCTCAGGCAAAAGAGGAAGTTCAAAGCAAAACGGTTCCATATCACAGGGAGCAGAAAAATTCGATAAAACGCATAAAAAATTTAAGTGTAATATGCACCAATATTCCTGAGTCAGAGGTGACGCTCTTTCAAGAAAGGCAAAAGCATGACCGTGAAAACTGGTTCGTCGTTTGTAATCGAATCGGCCTAGACAGTATTCACCCCGTGTCGGTAACTCGATTAACTCGTCATACGAAATCCCCGAATCAAGATAAACCACGTCTCCTTAAAATCACTTTCGCCAACGAAAAGGACATGGAAAATGTCCTACTAAATTCGTATTTGCTCCGAACGCAAAGTGACCTACCCAACCGTATATATGCTGACGTACCTTGGTGGGAAAGGTCAAAAGCACCGAATAGGCGGGATCAAACAGCACCAAGGAGTATTATTCTGCTTGACGTTCCAGAAAATTCGGGCACCACAACGGGCTTCGAAAACAAAGAGCACGACCGTAAACAATGGTCATTTATAGCCGAAAATATCGGTTCCCAAAATTCTGTAGTTGTCGACACATACAGAATACCTCGTTCGCCGAACTATCACGGGAAAGGGGCAAATCCACTTAAGGTTACGTTTCTTTCAAGTAGCATGGCGGATGATGTTCGAAGCAAGCTAAAAGTGAACAGAAACAGGCTACCTGAAAACGTTAGACTGTGCAGCTCAAAAGCCGCTGTTGAGGTTCACCTGGAGCCCTCAATTACGCAATTATCCGAAACTGGTGCAAATTCGCCCGCGAAATTACTTCAAATTGCTTCAAAAAACGATCTCGGTCCGACGTCAACATCGTCGGACCAATAAATACTAATACTGACTCAGTGTTACATTCTAAAAACTCACTTAAATGCATCTTACCAATGCTCAAAGTTTGTTCAACAAATTGACTGAACTGACCGAGCTGTGCAAACGATACACGCCAGACCTCGTTGCTGTTACTGAAACCTGGTTTCAATCCTGTATGACTGAAAGTGAACTCTCATCCCCAACATGATGCTAATACGGAACGATCGCCCAAGAAAAGGTGGTGGTGTGGCTTTATACTGTCACGAACGGCTTCAGTGCATGAAAATTCACGATCCAAGACTTGATTTCGAAGATACCCTCTGGTGCAGTCTCACGAATGTGTCACAGGACGATTGCATTCTTGGAATCATATATCGCCCTCCAGCCTCGAATGATACTCAGAATGACAGGTTATTACAAGCGCTAAATTACGCCGGAGAGAAGCGTAGCTCGCAATTACTACTCATAGGGGACTTCAATCTTCCTCATCTCTTTGCCAGGTCCGATCACCCTATACACACATTTGATCACAAATTTCGTGAGGTGATCGACATGATTCCACTGCATAATCATGTGTTTGACTTTACTCATAGAAGAGGATCAGAGTTGCCATCAATTTTGGATCTAATCTTTACTTCAGAGAAAACAGCAGTTGAGGGTGTTGACTACATTGCGCCCCTCGGTCGGAGTGATCATCTGGTGCTAGCCTTTGAGTTTGTTTGCAGTGCTAGACGAGTTTGTGCGTCCTCCAAACAATTCAGAAAGATCGATTACGCTGGTCTACGTGGATCGCTTGGGCTAGTAAATTGGCAAGAACTTGATCAGCACAACACCGAAACACAATGCAGTGAGCTCACGAAAATACTTCAGTCAAACATAGATCATAATTCGCGATTTGTTGATGAACGACGGGCAAGTGACTTCCGATTTAAGCTTCGCAGTCGCACAAAAAAATGGCTCGGGAAACGAAACTTTGCTTGGACTGAACACCGGAAGACCAGAACTGATGCCTCTTGGCAGCAATTTTCTAAAATTCGTAACAAAGTGAATGCTCTCGTCAAAGAGGACAAGCAATATTACCATCGCTCTCTGTCTTTGAAAATGGAAGAAAACCCTAAACTTCTCTATCGGATTGTCAATGCTCGGTCCAGTGTGAAACCAGGGGTGTTTCCTGTTATTTCTGAGAATGGATTAACAGTCACAGCAAAGGAAACGGCTGATACTCTCGCTCAATTTTATGAAAATGTGTTTAGCCCGATAACGGTTAGGGCGAATGAGAATTTACTGACATCGATTGTATCTCAACAACTGAATAATATTGAGATTAATTCAGCGATTATACGAAGACACTTGTGTCGACTGAACCCTAGGAAATCTCCTGGAGCCGATGGAATAACACCAGCACTACTAAAATCCTGTGACCAGCAGCTGTGTGAACCACTATGCCAATTGTTCCAACATTCCCTAACCGAAGGAGTGGTGCCAACAGAGTGGAAGACAGGAGTAATTTCACCAATTTATAAGGGTGGTAGCCGTTCAGATCCCGCGAACTACCGTCCTGTCACCCTACTCCCCGTGATATCCAAAGTGATGGAGCGCATAGTGACGGAAAATATAGTTCATCACTTGGAATCACAAAATATACTATCTGTCGCCCAGCATGGGTTTCGTAAAGCTCGCCCCTGCTTGACAAACTTGCTGACGGTATTAAACGATTGGACCCAAACGGTTGACGCAGGAGACAGTGTGCACGCGTGCTATCTGGATATGTCGAAAGCTTTCGACAGAGTTGATCACTTCCTGTTGCTACGGAAGCTGAAACAGATTGGTATTGACGGGCAGCTACTCGTGTGGTTCGAAAGCTACCTCAATGGGCGCAAGGCAACCGTTCGAGTTAACGGGGTACAATCACGAGCCATTAATACCTCCAGTGGTGTACCGCAAGGTTCCGTTCTCGGTCCAGTGCTTTTCTTAGTTTACATCAATGATTTACCTGAGACGCTCTCATGCAAGGTAGTTCTTTTTGCGGATGATGTTAAACTTTGGATGCGAATAAAATCAACTGCAGACTGCGTAAAACTGCAAAGTGATTTAGATGCACTACACGAATGGTCAGTTAGAAATAAACTGCCTTTCAATTTTCAAAAGTGCAAGTTACTGCAAATCGGTAAGCCCTTTCAGTACGAATATCACTTTGGGCAGACGATTTTGAGCTGGACCGAATCGGAGAAGGATCTTGGAGTCTGGATATGTGGCAGCCTAAAGAACAGCGTGCATTGTGAGGTCATTTACAAGCGTGCTTCAAAGCTTCTAGGTATGCTTCGACGGATCTTCCGAACCTTTACGCCTGTAACGTTGCCAAGAATCATGAAGACCTACTTAATTCCCACAATGGAACACGCATCGCAAGCATGGACTCCGTGGATGAAAAAAAGATATATTCTTGCTTGACAGGATATATCATCGTGCAACTAAACTCGTGCGTGGTTATCGAGACCTTACATACGAGGAAAGGTTGAAAAAGCTAAAGCTCCCCACTCCCCTTCAACGTAGACTTCGAAGTGACGTTATAATTACTTACAAGATATTGAATACTCCAGATCATCCACTCAAACATTTGTTCAAATACCGTGAATCAGGAATTACACGTAGCCACTCAGCGGCACTACAAATTCCCCATTCCCGTACTAATTGTCGCCGATATTTCTATTCGGTACGTGTCTGTTTCCTGTGGAATGCCCTTCCCGAAGCAATTATCAACTCTCCCTGTATCCAAACATTCACACGAACCTTGGACAATTATTTGTTACATAACGATTTGACGATGCCTGTGTATTGACTCAGGGTAAGCATATTACTTGACATCGTGACATCGTATAATTGATTTTTTTATACCTCTTATTGAACGCATATTTACTATGATATGGTAATTGTGAAGCTATGTGCTTTTTGTAACCATAAATTCTTGAATCTTGAATCTTGAGCTAAACAAACGTACAATTCAGAGTCAATGAGTGCAAAATGAAGTAAGAAAAATCTTGAATAAAATTTTCACAACTTTTATTACGTTGTCTTTCATCAGATATTTGTTTTTTCACCATCAAACTTGAATCTTGGAAAATCTTGAATCCGTGATTTACCGTGAAATCGCGGTTCATGGAAGCTTCTAATTAACTTCCACTGTATTTGTAAAAAGAAGAATATACGCGCTTCTTTCAAGCAGACTTCACGTCTGAGTTAGCTCATTGTTCGTTGTCTCCACCAGGCTTTCAATTTTCTACCCGCAATGCGCAGTAGTGAAGGTAAATCCTTTAGAACAAGGATGAGGGCTTCAATGATTTCGAACAACGTCACTCCAGACAAACCTACATAGAGACCGAATATTCCGCCGATTGAGGCAAATAAATTGAACACATTCATTTGTTCCCCTTCACTAATTATGCGAATTCTCGCCGAGTTGGCGCTTATGCTGATGGATGCGAGATCTGTGCTTTTCACTGGTTTACCAAGACCGTTCACTTCTGCCGGTAGGTCGGTCGGTATCGATTGCTTTTGGACAATTTCCGCTTCACTAATCTCTTCTTCGCAATATCTTGGGCACATCCAGTGCCTTTGAATTTCATTGGTAAGTTTAATGAGGATTGGCTTTCCATAGGATTCGGGTATGTTCGAGTCGAGCACCTGAAAAAGTTTCAAGTCAAGTTGGGTAGCTACGTAGACACAGTTGAAACAAAGTAATCAGAGTTGTTGGAGTATTTCAGATAATAAACAATAAGTCGTTTATATGGAGTAACGTTTTATGATTTTAGGATGTAAGCAAACCTGGAAGAAATTCGAATATCGATATTTAGTTAATCAACATTTTCACTTAAACATACCATATAGATCGTTTTATCCAGAAATAATTCTTTTTTTAAATCTTGCCAAATACAGATCACACTTTGAACCAGATACAAAAGATGTGTTCAATTTAGTTGAAAAGGCTGCAACTATGACCGATTGTATAATACGGGAAAAGTAATTATTAGATTATGCAGAAGATAACTAACAATGCCTGTTGCAGTAACCGAATCGGTTTAACGACCATGCAGGAATGAGCGTAGAATTATTATCAGATGAACATTACATCAGTAGCATGTACCGAATGCTCAACTGATATGCAACCATGAAAATATAAAATCCTATAAGATGGGAAAGTGTTGAGCTTAATAAGCTATGAAGTCTATCGAAAAGTAAGCACAGTCAAACTGGGATGAAATGACTACACCTCGAAGGGAACAGACATTTAATAAACTTTTTAACAAGTAGTGCGACATAGCACAACGAATTTCTTGCAGCTTTTACTGCAAAACAGCATACCAAGATTTTCTGAATACTCCACTCGACAACCTACAAGATTAGCAAACATTCCAAGAAGATGTTTACGGCAAGACCGCCATTAAACGCGGTTTCGAGACAGCCTTAAACATAAATAGCCACTGCGATATCTGGTCGCGAAGAACCTAATGGGAAAAGACGCTTATTTTCCCTAAAAACTTAATATCTTTGAAGATATTACGACTCTATTATGACACTTTGTCAACATAGATTTGAACTATTTGGCACGAAAAACATGATTATAATTTGACCATGACGTTTATAATTTGATCATATTCTCATTGGTCCATCGAGTCCTTGACGCGGTTTTAATGTGCTATTTTCCAAGGTCATTCCCTTTTACATTCTCAGCCTATATATGGATGAGTAAACCATTTTTGTTATTATTGGAAGTGAGCTGCCATACGAACTTCTCTGAAGCCTTGGTCTTCTCTCTCAATAGTCGGTTGGGCAATATCGTAGGAAGCATATCCGGGTTCATTATTAGCTCCATATCAAGAACGTAACAGTTTGGCGATGGGTTTATTCAAGTTACGAAATCATGGAACAATCCAAGATAGAAATTCTTTTGGAGCGACAAATGATGCTGATGGAACTTCTACTTCAGAAGCAAGTACCAAGTACAGAAGCACGTGCTATTCCACCCTCCGTTGACGGAATCGCGAACAGCATTGCAGAATTTGCCTATGATCCGGAAGCGAACGTCACGTTTGAAACTTGGTTCAGACGTTATGAAGACTTTTTCCGTGTGGATTTTTCAGCCCAAGATGATGCATGGAAAGTCCGGCTGCTGCTACGAAAACTGGGCACAGTAGAGCGGGATAAGTACTGCAACCTGGTACTTCCCAAGAATCCTCGGGACAGAACTTTTGATGAGACGATCAAGTCACTGATTGAACTTTTCGGTGAGCATGTATCTCTCTTCAACACTCCTTACAGGTGTCTCAAGCTGAAAATGAACGACACTGACGACTTCCTGACGCACATGGGCATTGTCAATCGCGAATGTGAACGCTTCAAGTTGCGGTCCCTCACAGACGACCAGTTCAAGTCCCTGATATTCATATGCAGCCTGGTATCTCCGCGTTTCGCTGATATTCGAACGTGACTGCTCAACAAACCTGAGCAAGAACCCTCCTTCACTCTCCAAGCCAATGGTGATGAATATCTATGACTTGTCCGTCTCCAAGAAGATTCGGCAATGATTCAACATGGGAATCATGGCACCGACACCGTCCATGCCGTTCAGCAAAGCAATTGGCATCCGTCACATGTTTCCGGCACAAAGAAGCCAATGTCTTCATGTTGGCATTGCGGAGCCTGGCACTATGCCCGATATTGTCCCTTTAAACAGCACCGTTGCAGTAAGTGCAACGTCACAGGCCACAAAGAAGGATTCTGCAGATCCAGAACGAAACAACAAGTTTCGTCGAAACCAAAGATTTCTAGGCCATTTTTAAAGCCGCAGCAAAACAAGCAGAAGTTTTCATCAAAGGCCAGGACTCCTTGAAAGAATTCACCAAGCTGACACGCGCTCAGCGTCACAACAACATTCCAAGTAAGTTCATCTCCGAGACGGCGGTTCATCTCAATCCAGATCAACGGTATACCCGTTCAGCTTCAACTGGATACAGCATCGGACATCACAATCATCTCCGAAGCAAAGTGGAAAAATCTTGGCAGCCCACGTATCTATTCATCATGTCCGCCTGCAACCAGTGCCTGTGGTGGATCGCTCAAGTTAATCGGGCAACTGAAGTGTTGTGTGTCTTTTCGAGAGAAAACATCACCATGTACCTGCTACATCGCTAAAGCGAACTTGAATCTTCTCGGACTCGATTGGATCGAAGATCTCCAACTGGCAGATCAGCCAATCAATGCTTTGTGCAACCAAATGCAGTGCAGCAGTGCATCCTCGGACAGAATCGATCAAATCGTCAACCGGTTTTCCGATCTGTTCAAAGACTATCTTTGTAAGTGCAAGCATACACAAGCAGTCCTTCAACTTTGTCCAGGAGCCAAGCCAGTATTTCGCCCCAAACGACCTGTACCATATGCCTCACTTCCCCAAGTCGATATGGAACTACAGCGTCTACATGAACTTGGAATCATCTCTCCGGGAACGTACTCATCTTGGGCAGCACCCATCGTCGTGGTGAAGAAATTAATGGCTCGATTCGCCTTTGCGCAGATTTCTCGACTGGTCTCAATGATGCACTTGAGACTCACCACTACCCGCTCCCGTTACCAGATGATCACTTCACCATACTTAATGGCGGCACCTGCTTTGCGAAACTCGATATGGCAGAAGCTTATTTTCAAGTGAAAGTCGCACCTTAATCACGTGAGTTTTTAACGATCAACACCCATCGTGGACTGTATCAATTCAACAGACTCCCATTTGGCGTGAAGACCGCACCGCGATCTTCCAACAAGCGATCGACACGATTTTGGCAGGTATTCCAGGCGTTGCGGTCTACATGGACGACATTCTAATCGTTGGCCGAAACACAGGTGAGTTACAGTCTCGTACGGAAGATGTTTTACAAAGGATACAAGACAGCGGTCTCCGGCTTCGTACAGAGAAATGCCAGTTTTACCTGGATTCCATCAAATACCTTGGTTTCATCTTCGATGCTTCTGGTCGTCATACTGATCCAGCGAATATCCAAGCTATTCAACGAATGCCAGCACCCACAGATGTCTCTACGCTTCGTTTATTTCTTGGACTGGTAAGTTACTACAGCGCTTTCTTGCCGTCACTACACAATGTTCGTGCACCGCTCAACAGCCTTCTTCAGAAAGATATGGCATGGAACTGGTCACCCGATTGCGAAGATGCTTTCGTCACAGTGAAAACAATGCTGAGTTCCGAGCTGCTGCTGACGCATTACGATCCGGTATTACCAATCGTTGTAGCCGCTGATGCTTCTAGCCATGGCGTTGGTGCGGTCATCTCTCACAAGTTTCCTGACGGAACGGAGAAAGCTATCATGCATGCATCACGAACACTGACACCAGCAGAGAAGAAGTACGGCCAGATAGAAAAGGAAGCGTTGGCCCTCGTGTTCGCAGTCAAACGGTTTCACAAGTTGATCTACGGTCGAAGTTTCACCCTGCTGACGGACCACAAACCGCTCATTTCGGTATTTGGATCGAAGAAAGGATCCCTGCTCATTCAGCCAATCGTCTGCAACGTTGGGCCCTCACTCTTCTTGGTTACGATTTCAAGATTCAATACCGCAGAACAGAAGATTTTGGTCAAGCAGACGCCCTATCCCGTCTACTCTCAAACGAAACAGGCAGTGACGGGGACGTGGTGATTGCAGCTATATCTACTGAGCGGTATGTACGTGATCAGTTAACCACAGCAGTCCGAAACCTTCCCGTGACGGTCGCAGATATCAAGAGGACACTGAACGACGACGAGGTTCTCTCAGAAGCTATCAGGTATGTTCAATCTGGATGGCCTAGGCTAGCACCACAATTGACTGACAATCAACTGTTCCAAAGACAAGAATCCTTATCAATCGTGGATGACTGTCTCATGTTTGGTGCTCGAGTCGTTATTCCCGCTGCTTTGCGTCAACGGGTAATACGTCAATTTCATGCTGGACATCCGGGGCTCAATCGGATGAAAGCAATCGCCCGAAGTTTCGCCTACTGGCCAGGGATGGACGCTGACATCACCGAGTTTGTCAGGCGCTGTACCAATTGTCAACAAGCGGCAAAACTTCCTGCTCACGCAACACCGGTTCCGTGGCCTCGACCTGACAAAGCATGGTCGCGTATCCACATTGACTTCGCCGGCCCACTCAACGGAACCACCTACTTAGTCTTGGTAGACGCTTATTCGAAATGGCCAGAAATCGTCCCGCTCTCTCCTGCCACAAGTTCGACCACAATCGGAGCACTCACTTCGCTATTCAGCCAACACGGAGTTCCCGACACCATTGTCTCAGATAATGGATCCCAATTCACATCAGCTCATTTTGCCGAATTCTGCAAGAAGAATGCAATTGAGCATATCCGGACTCCGATCTACCATCCCCAATCGAACGGACAAGCGGAGAGGTTTGTCGACACATTCAAAAGAACAATGCTTAAGTCTCGAGGGGAGGGGACTACCGTCGATAACTTGCAACGATTCCTGTTAGTCAACCGGACGACCCCACACGAATCCCTGATGAATAGTCAAACGCCAGCAGAAACACTAATGGGTAGAAAACTTCGTACAGTCAATAACGCAATGGTCCCGAAGCCACCGCAACCTCATGTTCATCAGCATCTCAGTCAGAGGAGCTTCAAAGTGGGATCCAGCGTCTATGCTCGTGATTATCGACAACGAAGAAACCCATGGATCGAGGGCAAGGTTGTATGTCGGAGAGGTAGCGTCATGTTCGACATCCAAGTTGGAAACGACATTTGGATACGCCATCTCAATCAATTGAGAACAAGAGAAGGACAGTCGGAGTTAGAACCTGCGGATCTTCTTCGATCTTCTATTTGGTACCTTCCAGCTCCCACCTCCTCCGGTTGAAATACCACCTGAAAATATCGCTACCGATCGCGCACTAGAACCCCGACGATGGACTAACCGAAGACGCAAGACTGTCGTACCACTTCAAGTGAACCCCAAGCTCTGTCGGTACTGAGTCACTTTTAAAAAGGAAGGTAATGGGAAAAGACGCTTATTTTCCCTAAAAACTTAATATCTTTGAAGATATTACGACTCTATTATGACACTTTGTCAACATAGATTTGAACTATTTGGCACGAAAAACATGATTATAATTTGACCATGACGTTTATAATTTGATCATATTCGCTCTTTATTCTCATTGGTCCATCGAGTCCTTGACGCGGTTTTAATGTGCTATTTTCCAAGGTCATTCCCTTTTACATTCTCAGCCTATATATGGATGAGTAAACCATTTTTGTTATTGGAAGTGAGCTGCCATACGAACTTCTCTGAAGCCTTGGTCTTCTCTCTCAATAGTCGGTTGGGCAATATCGTGGGAAGCATATCCGGGTGAATTATTAGCTCTATATCAAGAACGTACCAGAACCCTTCATGGAAGACTTGCAGCACCAAGTTCAAGTTGTAACTTCTAACGGTCTTTACCATGTGATCATTCGGCCACAAAGTGATATAGGACAAACAGAATGTGGCGTCGCAAATAGAATCCGTTTCGGAAGTCGGTGTTCAATTATCTGTAATACGTGTGCCAACCAGCGAAACCAGTGTAAGTTGTATGTAGGCTAACGTTCAAAGTGAATAAATTTTGATGTTTTTGCTACGCAGCACTTCTCACACTCAACAACACCCCCGTGTGTCAATTGTGTGAGCTATTACTGAACCGTCCTGCCACTTTGGCACACAGACTGCGGCTGTAAAATATAAGCACACCACCCAAATGTGACATCGAATATAGTAGTTAGACGTTGAGCCTCAAATTGCACACATTTTACTGCAATTGATCTCATAATAGAGGTGAAAATTTGTTTTTAAACATTGTCTTTCGTGTAGTGCGGATATTTTCCAAGCCTGCAGTATTTTACATTTTGCAGGATTAAAAGACAACTCATTTGTCTAGGAGTAGGCACCTCATTCCAGTTTGTTTGTTCTTAATCTTCAATTCAATCCGACCCTTCCCGATCTTTTACGATTATAATTTTACATGTTCACTTGGCAGTTAAGCTTTCGGTACATGCCGTCTCTAAGGAAGATGATGAGGAGGAGGCGTCTTCGCAATATTCTGTGCATTAAGTCTATGTAACTTTACCCAAATTAGGACTAGCGCGATGTTTTTCTTACCTATAGAATTATGTCTACAGAAGGACATCAAACAACACACTTGTTTCAAGAGTGGGATGAGAAAATTACTAGCAGAGAAACCATTATCCCTCTCCATCCGAAGATCCCATATTGATTGTCCCGGCCATTATATGAGATTCTCCACCTTAACCTGTGGTGAACTCTTCTTGACTATCGATATATAAAGCGAATTCAGGCATACATGTGCAAACGTTTGTCATTGGTGGGTCGTAATCATTCGGTGTTATAAAGTGTTAACTATTTAAACATAAATTATAAAATCTCACAATCGGTTTTATCACAAAAGAGAGGTGAAATTTCATTACCATATCAAATTCCATATCGGTAATAAAAAATAGCTAAGAGACCTCGTGAGTATAAGTCTAATACATGTCCATTTTACATGATCAAGCGCAATACACGCACACATACGATGAATCCTAACGCTCTTCTAAGAAAAAATGCATTAATAAGTAGTTATCATGTAACGAGATGCTTGCAACTAATTCGAACTCGATCAAGTATCCCAGATGTGTACTTATTAGTTTGCACGTCAATATTTTCCACCAAACCTACTATATTCTTTGGAAGGGAAGATATGTTATCGTGACAAGCCACCCGCTGCATAAATTCAGCTGACCCCGTCTTTACTCCGGGTGACGGTGAATGACAGAATCCGAGACGAAGCAGTTCAGCTGTATACTTTATCGGTACCAGATAATCTTCAGACACGCAATGGCAATGCTCGATCATCATTTTTTGCCGATGCACCTCCACACAATTGGATTGCGAGTAGCCGCCTTTGTAATATCGACGTGCGAAACCACCCGAAGCGAGGAAACTGGATAGCTCCAAGTAATCGTATATGTATTCTGTCTTTTGACAGGTTCGGTATATTGTAGACAGGCGTTTGTGGATCTGTTTATGGCGAATAATAACAATTAGGTCTAGATAATAAGGCCAGATAGTTAGGAACTAAAAGAAAATGACTAAAACGTTTTCGGACATTTTCATACAATTTGATTGAAAATGGTTTGTAATGAGAAAAAATCTCGCCGGCTATTTAGTCCTTTCTCTCAGGTCAACATCCTGCAACAAAATTCTGAACATGGAAGGAGCAAAGTGTAGTCCAAAGGATGGAACGACACGGTCTAAATTAGCTTGAGCATCTCATAATGATCTTCATCTAAAGCTAAACGTTTCGCATCGCAGACTATGTGAATACCGTGTGTCGGTATGTCAGCATCACATGCCACAATTTTAGCGTCAATTACAAAATCGCCCATGGCTAACAAATTGATTAACCCCAAAATAGCCTGTATTCCCCTGATGCAACCTCTTCGAACGCGGATTACTTCAGTTCTATGGAACACAGTGAGGTGTAAGGTTGAGTGCCGCTCCACTAAAGATGGCCTCCACAAGACTCGTACAGAAAAACAGTGAGCCTAAAATTTGCAAATTTCACCTGGAGCAGAAACTGCTATTACTGCATGAACGACGTCAAAGTGTTAACTGGCTTCAAATTGGGTACTTCATATCTTAAAATAAAAAATAATAGTGTTATCTCAAGAAAAACACCAATAATACTATAAAAAATAAAAATAAAAACAATAATAATAATGAAAGAGCGAATAAAACAACCATAATAATCTGTACCATCACGGCTATTTGCGATTTTCAACAAAATAGTCGGAAAACGAACGGCAAAGAAAGTGTACTCAATGATGATGTGTGCAAACAACACAAAACGGATAGTAAGGTGTGTGATGGAAGTGCATGTAAACACGGAATTTTGTACTCAAGGCTAATCAAATTATTAGGTGACTCACGAATTGTCCCACACTCACGCTGACTTGTTGCCCGTACCGAACACCCACAGAAAATATCGATCGACTGCTGCCGGATTTGTAGATATCGGAAGCGGTCACTGCCCCGGCAGCGGGTGACTTCGCGTCCTGATGGATTAAAACATGAAATCCGTCCATCGCGTTCGCTAGAGCGGCAGCCTTTTTAGCACTTTCGGAATTCGGATCGCGTAGAAACAAGCGGTCATCCCAGGCCTGTTGTTAAAGTGCAAGCCAAAACAAAACTCGCAAAAGGCACCATCATTCATCATAACTGCATCGAAATCAATTGGAGATAGTTGCTGTCAGAAAACTGTTTTTTATAGACAATGGAAAATGAAAACTACTTATTGGTAGACGGAAATTACTGTAAAATTAAACGACATTCCGCCCTCATCTGGATAAACTGAATTGTAAAAGGATTGAATACTAGCATTTAAGTATTCTTTAACAGTTAATCCGATGCATATAATCTGTATTTATCACCGATTTGTCAGCAATAATTTACAAATGTAGACGTGTGAAATGATTAACAATGATTGTTCATCATACGCTTCCGGGTGATGTGTAGTATACTACCCTCCGCCACAACGTAAGTGCAGGAAGTGCCATAATGACAGACCAGAACAATCGCAAACCCTAACTAATGAGGGGTTCGAAAGAGTTGTGTGGAACCGCTCCGAGCGACATCATCCACGGAAACACGTACAACGTTAGCCCCTATTGTACTATATGGTCAACGTCATGAGGTTTTTAAATTAACCACTTGGCATGGACTCGACTGACAAATCAGATCAAAGTGATAACCGGTGGAGACA
>JACCGJ010006564.1:0-27743 GCA_013407085.1 Atriophallophorus winterbourni | reverse complement strand
ATATAACGATGTTCGGTAGATATGAACTGATGTCAGAATTACGTTAAAATAGTTCATTTCACAAAGGTGAAAAGAACTATATGTAGATAACCAGGCGAATATCAATGAACTATATTCCAGCTAGAAAGACAAATTTAAATAGCAATCAGATAGCATGAAGGTACTGATAGACAACAATATGACAGCAAATTTTCATCCACTCTTTTGTTGGGTAAGAATGGTTGCACTATCTTTGTTTCATTAGCTATATCAAGTGTGAAAATATTTTTAATGTATCTGTTTATGCTTTAGTAACCAAAGTGTTACCAAGCCAAAATGGTCATAACGTGTAAGACAGCCCACGCAAACCTGCTTTTGTTAATTTGTTTTGAGTTGTCAATGCTGTGTGGAATATAACTGTCTAAGTTTTACTAAAGATATTGGAACTGTTAGACGAGATTAAATATAAATTTTTAGTCTTTAAAATGGATTAACGGTGGCAATGTTGTATTATTCAAAATGTCATTTTTCTATTGTGATTACAAGGTAAAATATATAATAAAACATCATTATTAACCCGAGAAATACTTCGATTGCATTTGAAAGCAAAGGCTTCTGAGGCCTCATGCTCGTTTTGATCACCACAATGAAATTGATGAAATTAGATTATTTTAAAAATCACAAACAAATTACATCATGCGTAGAATTAAATTTTCTGTGATACATAGTTCAATAGCACATTTTGAAATAGGATAGAATTAGTAAAACTCTCCGTATTAAACTACGTTGCATATACGTGGGAGAGATAAATGTTTGCAGTAGTGATCAAAATTCTGTTAACTTGGTTTCAATGTTTTGACATTTGGGATAGGGACACATTTTCTTGGAAGGATGACAGAAATCTCATCCTTAATCTAACACTACTTGCTGTGCGAGCAGCTAAGCGTTACTCGAGCATTACATTTTCGTTTTCCACTAAAATTGACTGGAACTGGGCAAAATCAAACCACAAATTAATTACAATTTGTAACGCAAATTATTTAGCTAGTTTCCATAAATGATATTATTGACAGCAACATCAATTTGCTATTTAATTCTCAGGTTTTTACGAGTTACATAGAGATTTATTTGTGTAGGTTTTATCTCATGTATCAAGTTTATACTGATCACGACAGAAAAAAAGATATTGAGAAATACATACGTTCTCAAACCTATGTATTTCAAAAGTTCTTTTGAAAAAAACAAATAAGATTTAAATATACATTAGAGAACTACTTAACGAGATTTCTGATTCTGATGGAAATTTTTAATTCATTCGTCGATCATGAGTGTGTGTTTTTACACCAACTTAGACACTATTATTAGTGTTAACTTATTAAGATGCTTTTGTACCCATATACTTTCTTGGTAGCACATGAAAAATTGAAATCCAAAAATATCCACAGCTAGCAGATAAACATTATTTATTGTTTTTCCGATATTGTAAAAATAAAAGAAATGAATTCAGAAGGTTTTCGTCCCTAAAACTAGTACCAGTGAAATATATGTAAATAAGTTGGTTCTATAAATTCATCTATAAAGGCAGTCTTAACGGGCAAACGGAAATTTATATTCTAACATGTTTCTAAAAAATTTCCACTCACTTAAAACTCTTTAGCTGGTTTAAAAGATATTAATGTTTATGTGCGCATCACACTTCACACTCAAAAAATGAAGTGAAATAAAAATGCACAATCATTTGTGATTAATGCTAATATTATGAAAGCTGGCGTCTACAGACTGATTGGTGGTTGCCCAAATTCGGAAAAAATCTGTTTCATGAATTTAAAGAAATTATAAACCAGAACTAGAATAGTAAAAACGAGAGAAAACGGGTGAAAATAATATTGAAACTAATTTTTATATTCGCAGCATCTAAACTCAGTTGAATATTAAAATCAACTATTAGCTTAACAATCGCACTTACGGTATGTGTAAATAAGGTGTTCAGAATGAAAGATTTCCTGAAATACAAATGATTAAGGTCATACTTTTAGAAAATATAAACAAACATCATTCACATGCAGAATATACTAATTGTTTTAAACATTATTTTAGAACATAGCAGTGCATGAAGCATTTTTATTATATTCGTATTGTTCAGTAACTGCAAATAATCCGTATTTCTTTTCAGAACAAAAAATCATATTTGCATTTTTACATTGGCATTCGTATTTATTTTCGAAAGGCAGTTCGCAGTTAATGTGGCCGGCACACTGTGTGAGTAAACTATAGGAGAACAAGTTCAAATGCATCATTTGGAATATACCGACTCTCGATTTTAAATATATATCCAAGCCAGGATATCATGAAATGTGCTTCAGGGTTAATTTTTATTGTAGATTAATTTTGCTATCATTTTTTACGCTCGAAACAGTTCTCGCATCATTTCTCAATGGATAATCGATCGGCTGATTCGCTTTTACATTTTACAGAATCAATATGGCGTGTTTGCATATCTAGCAGTTGCTGAATGCTGCGAAATATTGTATGCATTTTATATTGCATCCAAACTACCATTTCTGCTGTGATTACCAGAAGATTTAACTTTTTCTTGTGACGTTGAATCAGCATTCAACATGGAATCCGCATGTAAATACGCATATGCGTTTTCCTCGGAGCTGTTTACCATTAGATTTTAGATTGCTTGTTGTTATTCTATGCAGAAATCTTTAGACTGATAAAATAATTTTCTTAACTATGAGACTGATCGAACACAGCAAATCGAAGTTGTTAGTTTTCAGTTAGTTAGTCTACTGACCTGATACAGACCTCATTTACGTTTTTTTTGTGCCACAGTGAGTTTTTTCCGCCATTATATATAGAGATATATATATATATATATATATATATAGAATATATATAGAGTATATATTAGATATATATATATATATATAGATTTCAGGCATAGATTATATGGCAGGGAAAAAAGCTATGCTTTACAGACCCACAAAAATGTACAGCGGAGTCGATGGTAAAAATACAAATATGTTAGATTAGTTCCAAACGTGGGAAAACATACTTGTTCATGTGTATCTAGTGATCACGCAAATGTGTGTTATGGGAAATGTGACACAAACGACCGCAAGGATGATTTGTTTGATTAAGCACTGTCCAAATGAATATTAGTGCTCCTCGTTTCCGTCTGTATTGAGCCGAATGCAAATTCAATGATTTAAGTCTCATTTCGTATGGATAATTAGATAGTCCCAGGACGAGATTTGTCGCTCTGCTCTAAGGAGACCCAAATTGCGTTCAACTTTGCTGGCAGCGATTCGAAATTGCATTTAGTTTCCTAAGTCTGATTGGATAATCACACCTAAATATTTTTTCGGAGGAGACAGGTTTAATAACAGTGCGACCAAGATAATATTCTTTGCTGGACTTGCTGTTGAGAGACAATAGGCTGCATTTCGAAGCATTCAGGGGCATTTCGTTGACTAGGGATCAAGTGTGAATCATATCGAGATCCCGTTGCTGGTTCTGCGTGTCGCCTGTTTAGTTTATTTCGCGCCAAAGCTTTGCGTCATCAGCAAAAATAAGCACCGACGACTGCAATACAGTAGGCAAGTCGTTTATTTAGATTAAAAACAAAAGCGGTTCCAGGACTGATCCTTGTGGGACACCACGGGCAACATTAATCGACTCGGATAGTTCGTTTTTTACTCTAACATACATCTCAAGAGATATCAACCCTTCTTTAATCCATGCATGGAGTTTACCCTGTACTCCGTAGGTGAGTAGTTTCGACGAAAGTATTTCGTGGTTCACACAATCGAAGGCTTTTGAGAAATCGATATAAATTACGTCCACGGAGTTATCGGCATCCAGTAGCTCAGACCGGGTTTCTTTTGATAATAGAAAGTTTGTCAGCAAGATCGTTTTTCCTGAAGCCATGCTGTGCCTCGGAAATTAATTAATGAATCTCAAAGTGATTCCGTAAGGCAGCAGCTATTATGACTCCCATTACTTTTGAATAGCACTGGTAATAAACCTATCGGGCGATAGGTTAAAGGATCATTTCTTTACCAACCCTTTTAGATGGACTAATCATGGCAGTTTTCCAGTTTTCTGGGCACAAAGCTCTGCTCGAACATCATCGTGAAACGCACGTAACGTCGTATTTCCAATTGCCAATGTGAGCAAAACATTTCAGGGGTGCACGTCATTATTTCTTGAAGAAAGCTTTTGAATAAATCGTCACCTGTAATGTGTGTTGCAAGTGTCGGTACATTAAAATCACCGAGTAGCGAATATGATTATGTGAGTTTCAATGCAAAACGTATTACATTAGAAAGAACAGTGTCGGCGGCAGATGATGAAGAAGGGGGGCGATAAATCAATGCTAAGAGGTACTTAGGTTTATCATGCAAGTCAATAGAGTAAAACAATGTATCTGGAACATCTAGCTGAGGGGAGAGAAGTATAGTGCAGTTGATACTTTCATTTAAGTAGAGGAGGGCACTGCCACCTTTTGTTGCTCGATCTTTTCTGTAAATAATCATGTGTGGGATTTTGAGTTCAGAGTCGTGTATAGATTTACTCAAACAACTTTCTGTCACTGCAATCAAATCCCAAGACGCCACGGTCGCACGTGAATACAGTTCAGTGAACTTGCCCATAAAGCCCTGAGCGTTGGTGTAACAGCATGATAGAGATTTGATTGTTGTTTCAGACGAAGAACTCATAGTAGTGGATTCGCTGATCCAGAATTGGTCGGCTGCTCCAGATTTTTTTGTCTCATGTGCATTTGATTGACTTGGTGGCGAAGTCATCTCAGGAACAATAGTGTTCGTGCGTTTTATGTCGTACACATCCCGAATACGAATTTCAGGAGTTACGAATTTTCGGCATTGATACCACGCCTCGAGTATTCTATCCTTTATCTTACCTGTACGGAATGATATTTTGAGAGGAGGAGGCTGATGCGATTCATTTTTCGGTTTAAGACGCATAACATGCGTCGTGATTATGTTCTTTATATCTAGGATCTCTTGTAAAAATCTCCATTCACTGCAATCGTGTTGCAGACGTTTACTGGATTCTTCTTCAGTCGAACTGGGTACACCATGAATTATAACAGCTCTGCGATTGATAGCCTCTTTTACTAGTTCCGGATTATTACTACGAATTTGCCGTTCTTCTCACGAAACGTCCGGAAATATTCGCATAGCCTATTTACTTACAATTAAGAGGGATGGGGCGAGCAACATATTTTCTACATCTTAGATGGACAATCGCACTACACGCAGTAACCTGGGTGTGTTCGCACGAGGTGAGTTCGGGGGTCTAAATAATCGGGTCAGTGACGCAGGTGAGGCAGTGATGCCCTAACGTCGGCAACGGTCATTCCATTGTTTTCTATCATGTGCTTCGCGTTGCTTTAGCGATGGCTAAGTTGATTCAATGAGATTACTACAAACTACCGTTAGATATTCAATGTTTGTCTTTTGGGAAATTTTAGTGTTCAAACTCTTTGGTCTTAGATTATGCACATCCTTCGATAATTCAGCACTTTCATTCACTTGACTACAGGTCTGATTCGCAGACTCATCGGACGTACCGAGCTGTTGGAAGCGACTTTGGCCGATTTCTGGAGAAATCAGTGTTTCCGTAGTAGTTAGCGCTTCCCTGAAAGACTTGCGGTTAATGTGGTTAGGGACTGCGTTTAGAACTGGTTCCATCGCTTTCTGATACGCAAATGTTTGGAAAGACTCTTACGGGTTTTCAAGCCGTTTAATGTTCGCCTCTACAGCGAACATGCTTCTTTCCATAATTGAATCAGAGTTTTCCGCTCTTGATAAATCACCACTTACTTTCAATCTGCATGGATTACATATATATTGCAGATGGCTGGTAACTTTTCCTTAATAAGAGTAACAGATTTGGGCGATAAATATTTTTCACAGTTCGCATGAATAGCAATTGAACACAAGTAACATTTAACTTGACGCGATCTGGGACTTACCAGCATTTGACAAAGTTTGCATTTTTACAAGCCTCGTCGTCAGGTCCGTTTAAGGTCACGTCAGGTCCGCTTAAGGTCACGTTGTCGGTCATCGCTAAAATTTCGCGAGATCGAGTCGATACACTTGGTGAAGCTGTCGTTTATCGATCAGTGTCTTTCGGTGGAGTGCAAGAACGAGTGGATGCGATGCAGTGCAATCTAACGAGCAGTAAAATGGAGTACAAATTCACGTAAAGGCTGTTCTGTGAGATTTGATCCGATAGTGTTGAAATAACTGTTAGTAAATACCAAATAGCGAGATCTTCCTGGTTGTATCCGAGTTGTTGCGTTATTCTGGATTCGAAGCAATGTTAGACGCATATGTAATGTTCGGTAGATGAGGGAAAATTTTGATTTTCCAGAATTCACGTTTCTCAGACTTGAAAATAGTATATTCCGAATGAGGAAGTTGAGACAAGTTCAATGATATAAGAACCGTCTAGATTCGTCAATAGAGCGAGCAATAAAATCCAAAAGAATGCGAGCACAAATTTGTACGTCCACACCGTAGCCTGATTCAATTTTGCTGCGTAAGACTTCAGGTATATCGTTCGCGTACACCAGGAAGATTATTGGCTCCAAGACTGAGCCTTGAGGTAAGCCACTTGTAACTTCTACTGGCTGGATATTGCCCCATCAACTCTAACCCTGATAACTCTACCCGTCAAGTAATCCTGTATCTAGGCTAATAATCTGCCGCACACCCCGAGGTGCTCCAATTTTTGTAGCAGTAAGCTGTGGTTAACAAGGTCAAAAGCTTTTGACATATCCAAGTAGCAAGCATGGATAGGGTATCCATCGTCCGCGGCTCGAGTCCAATTATCAAGAGTTATGAGAAGATTGATGAGACAGGGGTGTCTTGTCCTAAATCCGTGCTGTGCGATGGAAAGAAGCTTATTTTGTTCCAAGTGTTTGGTAAGTTAGTCTGCTACAAATAGTTCGAGAACTTTAGAGACCACTGGCAACAACGTGACTAGTCTGTAGTTCGATACATCGGATCGGTTCCCTCCTTTGTATATCGGAGTGATTAATCCACTTTTCCAGTCAGTAGCAACCTTACTGCAACTCAGTGACAAGTTGAAGAGATCAAAGAGTGTTGAGAATAGAGGATGGGTGGATGAAAGGTGTTATTTCTTCAGCACCCGGGGATTTTTTCGTATTTAACCCGACTAGCTTTATCAGGACACTCTCGGGTTTCACAGCGATTTCGTGTATTGTATTAATCTGTGATCTGAATGCAGGCATATCGTAACATACGCGCTCGTTAGAGTAGAACACTCTAGAGTAAAATTGAGCGAGTTCGTCAGCGGCTCGAAGAGCAGTGGATGGAGTGCCAGTCGTAGAAGTAAGCGGAACGCCTGGCTTTTACCGGCCTTTCTACTTCAAATTCAAAGTAATTCAAAGTGTTGATGGTCCAAAAAGTTATTACTTTTACATTACCACAGATTAAAAAATATAGGGAATTCATAAACAACACAAATGGTTTTATACATAGGGAAAGTCAGCACGTGTATTCAGGTGCAAGGTTTGGGTTTTTTGGTCAACGTATACTGTCAAGTTCAGCTTAAAACATGTTTTCAGGCTTGTTTGACGGGCAATGATATGTGGGGGCAGGGTTTCCATAGAAAACAGACTCTGACAGCAAAGAAAAACCTTCGACAATTTGATCTGGAGTGTGGAATAATTAACTTGTATCCATGCGATCTGCTACCACGTGCTTCTTCCCGATGAAACAGGTGTTCGAGTGGGTGATCCACTGTATGCAGAATATTGAAAAGCAGGATCAAGTCACCCCTGAGACGACGGTACGAAAAGTCAAAAAGGTTTAGTGTTGCAATCCGCTCCTCGTATGGCCTGTTGTATAGACCGGTCACCAGTTTTGTAGCGCGGTGGTATACCCGTTGCAGCAAGGTCATGTCCTTTTGTAACCATTGGGACCATGCTTGAACAGCATACTCCATTGTTGGTCTGATATAGGTGTTAATTATACGTGGGAGTATCTGCTTTGAGAAACGACCAAAGATCCTTCTGAGCAATGCTAACATTTGGCAGGACTTTTTGTATACAACAGAACAGTGCCGTGAAGACTTCAGGTTACTGCTAATCCACACGCCCAGGTCTTCCTTTTCAGTAACCCATGAAAGATGCTGAGATCCCAGAGAGTATGTGAATTCGAATGATTTACCGACGTTCAACATTTTACATTTTTGGATGTTGAATGGTAAGCAGTTCCGCAAGGACCAATTATGAAGTGCTTCTAGATCTTTTTGGAGAATTTGGCAATCTTCTATGGTGCGTATGCTAGTCCAGACTTTGATGTCATCCGCAAATAAAATGATTTTTCTGCGTACGATTTCAGGTATATCATTCGCGTACACGAGGAAGAGTATTGGCCCCAAGACTGAGCCTTGAGGTACGCCACTTATAACCTCTACTGAGCTAGATAGTGCCCCATCAACTCTAACCCTTATAACTCTACCAGTCAAGTAATCCTTTATCCAGGCCAATAGTCTGCCGCATACCCCGAGCTGCTCCAATTTTTGTAGCAGTATGCTGTGGTTAACACGATCAAAAGCTTTAGACATGTCCAAGTAACAAGCATGGATAAGGCATCCATCGTCCACGGCTAGAGTCCAATTATCAAGAGTTATGAGAAGATTGGTGAGACAGGAGTGTCTTGTCCTGAATCCGTGCTGTGCGATGGAAAGAAGCTTATTTTGTTCCAAGTGTTTGGTAAGTTAGACTGCTACAAATAGTTCGAGAACTTTAAAGACCACTGGCAACAACGTGACTGGTCAGTAGTTCAATACATCGGATCGGTTCCCTCCCTTGTATATCGGAGTGATTAATCCACTTTTCCAGTCAGTAGCAACCTTGCTGCAACTCAGTGACAAGTTGAAGAGATCAGAGTGTTGAGAATAGAGGATGGGCGCATTGTTTTAGGATGAAGGGTGTTATTTCTTCGGCACCCGGGGATTTTTTCGTATTTAACCCGACTAGCTTTATCAGGACACTCTCGGGTTTCACAGCAATTTCGTGTATTGTATTAATCTGCGATCCGAATGCAGGCATATCGTAACATACGCGCTCGTTAGAGTAGAACACTCTAGAGTAAAATTGAGCGAGTTCGTCAGCGGCTTCGAGAGCAGTGGATGTAGTTCCAGTCGTAGTAAGTAAAGCGGAAACGCCTGGCTTTACCCTGGCCTTTCTGTTCATGATCTGGAAGAGGAGCTTCGGATTTCGTTCAATTTTATCCATCAGATTGATTTGATACCCTTCGTTATCCTCCTGGACAAGTTTAGTAACTTTGTTTCTCAACAAACGGTAAGATTCCCAGGATTCAGATGTTGACTGGAGTATGTGGCTTCTCTACGCACAGTTTCTCACCTTTATCCATTTTGCTGTTCGAGTCCGGATCACGAATTTGAATCCCTTTTTCAGTTTTTCGGATACATATTTTGAGTGGAGTTCTATTTTTTGATTGATTTTCTGAAGTATCGGTGACCAGCATTGTTGTGCATCAGTGTTAATCGGTGCCCAGTCAGTGAATTCTTGAAGAGCCATTAATAATGCAACCATATCGATTTTTCGTATCAATTTCTGAGCATCAGTAGCTCTTTTCGCTTCGGATATATAGTCGAAAACAATGACTACATGATCACTCTTTCCATGTGGTTCTTCATAGCGGATATCCTCGATGACATTTTCCTCGCTCGTCAGAACAAGATCGAGTATGGACGGTGTGTTTGTGCCTCTGAAGCGAGTGCTGCTTGAGATGTGCTTATATAAAGGAATTTCGATGAACATTTTGTAGAATAGGTGATCAAGAGTATTTACCTACCCAGCAATCGAAAACAATGTTTGCCCTTTGGATTTTTACCTGATTCTTGAACTGCTGAGTAAGCAACCAAATCCCGTATTTGCTTGTTACATTATTCGTAGTTCCCATATTATTCTGTTTTTTGTAAGGCTATATGCTTTTTAGACTATCAAAATTGAATTCAATTCAATTGAATATTGTTCTGCATGTCTGACTAAGCACGGCTGCAGCAAGCGCAACAGGTCACACAGTTAGGGACGGGAAGCACTTAGAATTGTTGGATTCATGAGATCATTATTTGACCGTAAAGTCATCTTTGATGGATTTATGGAACAATCAAGTTTAACGTGTCTTCTGGCTATTATCAAATCTATTTCTTCGGTGAAAAATGCCAACATTTTGCTCGAAAAAAAGCACTCACTTCTGACAAAGTCTTAGAGTGACGTGAACGTTCAGGCACCCACTGTGCTCGCTCGTCGACTCCTCCGGTCTCTCGCATGACACACCTAAAAGAGACGCTTGAGCGACTCAATGACAATAAGAAGTACCAACCAGATACCCATCGCCAACAGTAGTGAACCTAAAACGCCGTCATGACATAATGCACGCAAGTTCGTCCAGGTGAATACTAACTGATTTTTTGCATGTAACACTGGAAGCGCATCAACAACGCAAAACATTTTGCATACTGTCTTGCACTTTTCCCAAGCGCTCCATTATACACCCTCGCCGTCAATGTAGAGTGCAAACAACTACGTCCTCCTAGTAGCTCACATTCATCACAAAAACAGATTCTGAGAAATCAGGTTAACGGAAACCATGCGGTTTAATTATATCACAGCTCCTGACAGGTTTCCTTACCGCATACAAAGGAATCGAATTCATTTCACACTGCGCAGATAAATGCTGACAATTAATCGACTTTCGCAGGGTAAACCCTAAGGAGTTCGCTAAGGCAACGAGGGCACTTTGAGCGTTTAAAGCAGTCAAAACCAGCAGCAGTACGCTTAAACCGCTGCTCCATGGCAACGGACTGGAAAGCCAAATAAACACTGGAAAAATGCTTCTCAAATCTCTAGCGGAGCCGTACCACTTCACTTGATGGATGAAAAGTGTAACACACTGTCCATCACTCGAAAGCTACAGCTAGCACAAGTAAATTATAAAACCTCTGGCAGCAAACTACATAATTTTTGCATCGCAATAAAACACTACTGATACATTCTAACACACTGTACACCGACCACAAACCACGCAAGGCAATTGCGCTATCTTGCGCATCCATCGCACAACTCAACAAATTACGACTCGCAGACACAAACGGCTATCTTAAGACCAACACACCTCATTGTCCTGTAAAGAATCGAGATTTTATGGTGAAAAAAGCAATCGCTTTAGATTTACCATTAGATGACAGCTATAAAAATACAGAGGATGCAATTACAATTCTATTGAGGTGTTTGGTTTGTAAGTTTCTATGGGGTCAATATACAGGGCCGATAGTTGATATAAGCATCTAGTTTCGATTTAAAATCACGGATCCTATGAGCGTTCACAATATCCTGCAATAGCGAATTCCACAGAAAGCAAATACACACCGAGAAGAAATAACGGCATCATTCGAGTCTTGATTGTGGTATAACGACAGAATTTGAATGACTCCGTGTATTCGTAGGGGAACTGACTTTTATCAAATCGCGGAGAGGGTGATTTTCCATCCCAAGTATTTTATACGCTAGGATCATATCGTTCCTTACTCTCTTTTGTGTGAAATCGGTCAATCCCAGCATGGCCATTCGCTCTTGGTATGGGATATGCTGCATCCCAGCAACTAGATTTGTCGTTCGGTGGTAAATTTTATACAGCCACGATGCCCAAACTGGGATCATGCATTCTACCGTTGGATGGATGGATGTAAGTATTTATAATGCGGGTGAGCAGTTTAGGAAAGAACCGCTCAAATATTCTCCCCATCATTTCCAAGATACCGCTCGCCTGTTGAAGAATTTTTGGAAATGACTATTCGGTTTCAGGTTACTTGTAATCCAGATACCGAGATGCTTCTCAGCACTGGTCCATGTCAAGTTTTCATGACCAGGAATATATGTATGCTCGTATTGCCCGCTAAGTTGTAACATTTTTCATTTACGTATGTTGAAAAGCATCTGATATAATTGAGACCAGTGACACAGGACATCCACATTATTTTTTTATTATTAACGACTACCATGAAATTTTCAAACTTAAATACGACCATGACGTAGCTATTAGATACACAGTTCCTAGAAACGCCTCCCCAAATCCGATTTCAACTATATTACATGGAAATAGAGTTTGCAATGAATCGGTTATAGTAAGTTTTTGGTAACGTTTCGCTTCTGAACACAGAAGCTTCGTCAGACCAAGGGTGTCGATACGAACAGTGTTGAGGTTTAAATGGCATTCTCTTGACCAATCCTGATTTCTCTAAGCTAGACAGGGGAGATCAAGATAATTGATCAACACCTCCTAATTGCTGTGTTCATCCCTAATTATTTATTAATTGCACAGGTCAGCGTCTGCTGACACTGCTTACGTAACCATGTGCGTATTAGGTGTGATGTTCGTTAATCCACTTGGCAGGCAGAGCGGTTGGTCTTCATAATTTGAAGATGTGTTAAACTCATTTTTGTAGTTACCGAACCGACGTCCTGACATTATCTTCGAAGATCGAGACTCAAGCGTACAAAGCTTAATAGAGAGAATCCTATTACGAATCTAGGTGATACCGTTCAACCGCCGCATTCACTGCTTTACTTACTCAAGCTCACAGGTTTTCGTCCTACGTTTCATTCTCTTGACGACGATTTTGAACTGATTGTTCATGCACGTTTCGAGACTCATAAATGCTGGTAACAAAAATCGTTTCACACACGAGAGTACACTTGTCCAGAAAACAATTCGAAAATTGTTCTGAAACTAAAACACTTCACATGTAAGTACTCACGAATGCTTTCCGTTCACTCAAAAACGTTAGCGAATTTTCACCAATTGAGTCCAGACCGACACGTATCATCTTCGTTTCGATGAGTCAGGTCACTCTTGTGCTTGTTTTAATGTTCTACTTTTCTCCGGTGATCAGGCGATTCATCATAATTATTTCACGCGCTAGTTGGCACGAAGATGTCTTAGAAACTAAACTGGAACCAACCTTGCTTGTGATCGACGGATCAGTATTACTGTCATTGATGCTTCCCAAATCCACGGAAGTGAATGGTCAATACTCGTTTGAAATATTACATTGCCATCCAAAATGTCCCTATATCGCGAAGCCTCCATTTGTTTTATCTCAAGATACCCTTGCAAGTGTGTTTTGGCCGTGAACACGCTTTGTATGTACAGAACAACAAAATTAACGTGTGAAGTTAGAGATTGGCCCCGGAAAAGTGGGTTGCTGGGTTAGACAATACAAACCAAAATAACTGGCATGTAGGTGAGTGCATAGCGGGACCAAGGGGAATTAGTTGTCATGGCTGAGTCGAACAATGTCAATGTAGCGAAAAAATGGAAGCTCGTTACCAGGGCTTCGCATGACTCATCCAACAAGTAGATTGCCGTAGCACCACTGAGGACAAAGTAATTACATTGATGTTATAGATCATTTTGCTGTAAATTCTGTGCAATTATGCGCTGCTAATTAATAGGTAGACAGAATATTGAAAACCGCTTTTCATTCGTATTCTTCTTTGCTTGCTACCGAACAAAAAGGTCAAATATATTTGGATACATCATTCAAATTTTTCTACACTAAGGAACTTTAGGCGCAAGCTAAAATTTTGATTAAATCTATTTCATGCTTACTGTAACAGCAGTTAAATAGCGCTCGTAAAAAGTGATTCCCCGTCAAGCAGTAAAGGTTCCGATGCACCTCAAGGATAAGACACCTTTATCTAGCGCTATGAACAGAACTACAGAATCAAATGTAAGGACTGTTTGGGCGTTTGCATAAGCCAGATTTCCAGGGTACTTCATACTAGAATCGAAAGCATGTCCAGAGACAGTCCGCGATGTGATGGAACGTCAATCCCTTATTCGTGATTCAGCACGTTTTAGATACATGCCATATCATCGACCTAGATCACCATATAGCAAACGATTACAGGCGGAGGCGATCCAAATTGCCCAGGCAGGTAGACTGGTGGTCAATAAGGTGTATGTCAGAAACCTCCACAATTTGAGGCTCATCGCCGATGTAAACATAAATCGATAATGTTCATTTTACACCTAGTTAATTAGATTTTTATTCAAATTTGTTGACTCCTCAGCATCATTAATTATGTACTTTTACGCATCTGGACCAGTGTCAACTGAACTTGACCGTGTAGATTGATGTGCATACACACCGAATTAGGCAAAACGACCACTGATCCTGGTCATGCATATGTGACGCGACACACAGTAGGCTTATTATAGGCTGTTAAGCGGTAAGGTCAAATCAGTTGTGGTGGTTTGACTGCTACTTAGTCATGCTCCTGTCCTGGCGAAGCTCGTCAAAGTGAAAGGTTACCCAAAACCTGCGCTAACCGATTACACTCAAATTTCTTTGCATCTTGATTCCACTACAAAACCAGTTTATTGACTATTAGTGAGTCCTGTGAAATAGTGGTTATAATATTTGGGGGTCAGTTAAATAGGATTCGTACGTCGAACCATGGTGTTCAAATTTTGAAGCACAACGTGATTCACGGTCATGCGATGAAATGTTTGGCTTTGAAGTATAAAATTGTTTACTACTTTACCAAGGTTTCCTGAACCTAATCTTACTCTCTTGACGTGAAGAAAGAAGCCATAAAACGGTTGTGCAGTACAACGGCGGCAGATACGAACAAAACGATACGCCAGTTATCGACGAACGTTTCCACACAAAAATCGAAGATCGTAGTCTGCTGTACCTGACCTATTTAAAGCATTTTTTTTCAACTATGATGTACTAAGAGACGAAATTGTGAAAGAATCAAACCGAAAAAGAAATTAGACGGATTGATTTCACGAAAGTCACACAACTTTGACTTGAATCGCGCCAGGAACCCTGGAATGAAAATTTCACTAGATTGGTACGACTCAACCAAGCTGGCAATCACCCGAAACAAAATGCACCACATACATAAGTCAATTTATTGGTGAAAAAACACTGGGGGAATTCACAACGTTGGGCTAATTATGGATGGTGTGTGTGTGGCGAAATGAGAAAGATGGTGTGTAGACAGCACTTGTTGCGTCCGGGAAAAACAATCAGACCGCTACAAAATGTAATCCAATTCGTGGCGAACGTAGGTATTGTTTTCAGCGTCCGGGATACGAGGGAAACCGTACACCAACCCATCTTGATTGCCGATATAAATGGTGTTGTATACCTTCCACATCATGTCTCGCACTTTTCGTGCGGGATGGAAAAGACCCTGAGAAAGAAGATTGACAGTCAGTGAGAATACGCGCAGAAATCATCCTCATCGCAGGGCACCCCGTCAAACAACATATAACAGTGTTAAAACGATAGAGAGGAAATCGAAAACTTATGAAATATTCAAAGTGGCTGATCGAAGAAAACAAATTTAGACATTGAACATATGGTTATACAGTCCTGACACAATTAATCATGGTCTACAGCCAATGTTCACTAGCGATCCATAGACCATAAAGACCCTGTGAGCCTGCAGATACGATACAATTATATAGGACAAAAATTGTGATACACATAATAAACTATATTCTCGCCACGGACTTCAGTTCGCAGCAGGGTTCTCAACCAACTATTTAGGCAGATCTGTTTGACCCCACACGAGTTAACCTAGGGAAAGTGTTCAGTAGGGTTGAAGTAATCCATGGACAGATATTATTATCGTCCATAGTTTCATGCGCGGGCTGCTTTGTTTAGGTAAGGATTGTGGGTGTTTGGGATTATATATTGAAGCTCGTTCGCTTTTCGACGCCGAATCTTGATTGGTCAGCAGGGCACAAGTGTTAAAACGCTGAAGGACTGTCGCGAATGTGCAGTATTATAAACACCAACTAGTGGACTTGCTACGTACGAAGCAGTGCTAATTCTAAGTGTGAGACTTCGAGATCCGTTATCGTTATGGTTAGTTATAATTAAAGAAATGTTTCAAAATAGTGAGACGTACACAATCAAGCAATCGTAAAACGGTATAATGAAATCTGCTGAGATGACGCAGTTATTTGATAAGAATGAACATTATTGATACTGGAAGAAACAAAAACTACCTGCAACGTGTACTGCAACACCTTATTCGGTCCCAACGCCACACGCATGCCTTCAATACAAAACATGAACGCTTGGACGACATGAGGTGAGGTCTCGAGGACATTTGGCCAAACAAGGTTGAGTAAATGGACAAGGGCATCTTCACACCCGAACCCATAGACACCAAGAGCCATGTGGCCGACGGCTGTCATTGCGGTTTGACGATGTACGAGATCTCTGTCAAAGAGGAAAAGGAATAATAGGTTTTTGGTGAAAATTGGGAATCACAGAAGTTCATTAAAAAACAGTATTACAACCACTTGGCTCATTCTTGGCTGGACTGCATTGATAAATTTAACACCATCATGCACAGATGTGCAATCGTGCAGTATATGGTATGGTATGAAAGCACAAGCCTGATCCAGGCAAAGTGCCGCACAGTCAGAGAGTTTACGTGGGCGAAGTTACTGTCAGGTTGCCCAGGACTAGACAGATATGATAAATAGAGAATAAAGATGGCAGTGAGACTTAGCGTGTTTCAGTGCAGCTCATACCCGTTGCCAATCAAATTTAGCACGGTGTTAGCCGCACAGGTAAAAGTACTGTAGGATTGCAACAGCTTGCAACGGACAGTATATCAGCCATGGGCAATCTCTGACTGTGCGGCATTTGCCTGGGCGCGTGTGCTTTTCATACATACACACCTAATTTGTGTTGGTGTAGTTAACCCTTTCATGCCTGAATTATTTTCTAACCCGAAATAAAATATTTTTGCTTCGGAAACGAGTTGCCCAGGGGTGAAATAACACAAATAATATAAAAAGTTTGTGATATTCACATAATTGAGAAAATAACAAAATGTAACCAATTGGTTACATCCGGCAGAAGTCATCAGTTTTCAGGCGTCATTTCCTTATGGCACTGCATTGTACGTTTGTGTGATAGCCTCTATAACATGTTTTGTCGTAGGTCAGACACAGAGCTACATCGCATTTTTGACACCTCACTTTAGTCAATCCTTTTACACAGAAAGAATCCTCATGTACCATTTCTTCGACTTGAAATCGGTACGATAATGTTCGATCAACTTATTGCACAAATCGAGTCCCCCCATAAATTTGTTATATTCTTTTACAACGAAAGGTCTACCAAATTCTACATATGACTTCTGTTTTCGTTCCCATCTCATCACTGTATTAGCCGGTTATATTCTCGGCGGGCTTGCGAAAATACGTACATCGGGTGCCAGGCTTGGGGTGGGCTCGGTTCTTCCGAGCTCAGCGAAAGGTTCGCGTGGTGTCTGAGGTGGTGGTGGGTGTTTCCGCCTGGCAAGCGGTCTCCCTATAAAAAGCCACAAAAAATCCAATGATGACATCACGACGCGGCGGATGTGACTCGCCGCTCCTAAAGTCACTGCCCCTTGTCCTATCCAAGGACATTGTATGGTGCACAGGCAAAAACTGAAGTCACCAACCTATCAACGGGGTTATCGGGCTCCGAACTGGAAATTCCCAAAAAGGGCGTATGAACCGCTTCGTCGGTCACCGGCCACCGATAGGTGCGAACCTCTCTCGCTCCACTGCCTTGTGGGTAAAGGCTCGGGGTGGGACCCCCTAAACGAAATCTCCCCTACTTCGTGTAGGCAACCGGGTAGTATCATGCCTACGTTCAACGATGACGATGATGACAACGCTTTGTACCACCCCTTCTAGCTTTGTACATATCATTGTTTATGTTGAACGGCACCATATCTGTATCAGATTGTGCAAATATAATAATAATAATAATATAATATGAAGAAAGTAGGTGAATTGGTTTGTTGTCAAACCACTTCGCAGCTATTATATTACTATTGATTTCAAATCTGAAGTCGTAACTTCCTCTCCCATCTTTTTGTAGCAGTTTATCATTCTTCAGTATACATCTTTTCAGCCTGTTCACCCTGACGGTAGACACATTGAGAATACCAGATTCCCGTAGCTTCCTTGATAAGCCCAATGAATAGAACCAGTTATCATAAATAACTAGTAGTTCTTGTGCTTGGGTATACCTTCAGCAAGCCGAAGTGCGTAGGTTGATGACACTCCAACTTCGACATCTTTCTTCTTCCGATCCTTCCCCGTATAAATCTCGAAGTCATAAGGCCACTCGATCCTGCTCTAGATATGACTTTATACCCCCATTTGTGTGGCTTTCTTGGATTGTATTGTTTTAAGGAGATATGCGCTTTGGTAGGAATGATTTGTTCATCCACGGCTTGATGTTCTTCTTGTGGAAGTTTCTGACAGTTCGATTTGATGGAATCCATAATTGGTCGAATTTTGAATAGTTTGTCATCTTTTTTGCCATCTTCATTCTGCAAAATGTCATCATTAAAGTGAAGATAGCGCTTTATCTCCTCATATCTGTCTCTACTCATATTACTCGAAACTGCTTTGAGGCTTAAGCCTTTTTTACAGTAAGTTCGATAACTAGGAACTTTGATTATACCAGTTAGGTCACCATGGATGCCTATCAGAGAAGATCTGGGTCGTGGGCATATGAGTAAGTGTCCGCAGTTATAGATCGTGCGATCTGCCATGGAAACAATGAGCGCTACACGGTCGTGAGACACTTCCAACAGGCCTGTACGATTTTGGTGACTTCTGCCGGATGTAACATAAAGGTTACATCTATTTAAACGCAATGCATTTCGAAGATTTTCTGATTTATTCTAATTTTTTTACATAATGTCTTTGTAGGCATGACTAAGTTTATACTGGAACAAAATTTATAATAACTGAGACTTTCACACGATTTTTATTCGGCTCACAAAACTGCGAATTGTGAGGATACGTTCGAAACCCGTACCAGCACATACTTTCTCTTTCACTGTGGACAAGTCAATGATGATTGCGAACAAAGAAGAAAACCATCCTGCAGTTGACAAAATTCTGTATGCCGCCGTGCAAAAAAAATTCAGAAAATTCAGTTAGAATTAGGTTAAAATGACTTGCGAAGTTCATGTAACCAAAAGGTTACATCCGTCCTGAAAGGGTTAACAAGCCAACAGCGACAAAAGAAGACGAGACGATAGCACCCCTACAAAAAATATTATCGAATCACTGGTCTTTCAACCAGTGCATGTACACTTAGTGAGACGGCCGATTAAACTGCAGCACCGCTAGTACAGTTTAACACCACATATGGACGGGTATACCATCACGAAGTAATTGAACGAATAACTGTTTTCCAAAAAGATATTGAGAAACTAACCTTGATAAGACAAAGATGATTATCATCTGCTCGAACAAAAATACTGCCCTCCTCAGAAAGCGGTAGTCCAGAACTGAGGGTGGAAATATCCAACGCCAAACGACGGGCACGTTCGAAAGAATTGGAATCGCCGCCAAGCAAAAGATTACTCTCCGAAGAATCTCCATATGTAAACTTGGTAGTATCATCTGGCAACTGACTCGAAGTGTATTTTCGCAGAGGAATCCCTAAACTGTTAGCCAGTGACGCTCCAAACGAATGATGGACCATTTCAGTGATGTGCTTATTTGAAAGCAGGGAGTAGAACTCGAGCATTGCTGTATTGTGATGAGAATGCGGGAGACGAATAAAATATAAAAAAGATGTTCCAGTCTTAACAGCAAAAGAACATGAGTATGAGGTTAAATTCTGAAGATAAAATGCTCAAGAAAATTGTAAACACCATGCTCGACTTTAAGGCACACAGACTGTCTAAACTGCATGATGGCCAAATGTGTGCTTGTCGAACGATATCAGGAACTAAGAGCCATCAGCCGTAAGTGTCGTCGACTGCTCAGCTGCGATTACTAAGTCTTCAGTGAATTAGTGCGCCACGCATTGATCGGACAGCTGAACGATGTATAGCCGAAAAGTCTGCACCCGATAATGTTGGTGAATTGAAGGCTGGCGCTTATCTATGATTTTAGTAGCACAACGCGATGAAGATGATAATGCACCAACTGGACAGGGGGTTAGTCCCCCGCAGTTATTTTCCCTACTATTGTCGGTACCCAGTTGACACATGGGTATGGTGAGAAGCCACATTATCGCAAAATATGATTCGAATCACGAACCTCAGATGGGGTTTTGAAAATTGACCACGCAGCTCTTGAAAGGTTCGACAGACAGGATAGCAAATGAAAGACATTAGGGGGAGTTCGTCGCGAGACATACCCGACTCCTCCAAGAGGGCGATCGGCGCACACGCAACCATCAAGGCACCGAAAACAACATTTTTACAACTGAATATATGTGAGACAGTAATGTATCTTTTACATTGTACAATGAGGAAATACAAAATAAACAACACTATTAAACGCCCGACATATCTTTGCAACCAAAGTTCGTAGTCAAACAGACTAGTACAAGAGTGAAACACAATGTTTTCTGGTCTTTAAATTGACCGTACTTAATACTAAGTTTTCCAGTTTTCTTTTTTCGGTCATCCATCAATCATATTACAAAACAACGATTGTTAACACATTTCAATGTCAATAAAGGACACTTTACGCCCATATTCATTCAATGTTTTTCGTATTCATATTTTGAAATCTGTAGGTTTGATGCCCAGTGAAAAAAACTTCGGAAGCAAGCTGAATTTTCATCTACTCTCATCACAACGCTCGATGGATTTCAATGCCGAAACTGGACATTTGAATATTTCCGTACAATAATAACCTTTTATTTTTTCTTCTGTACTTTTCCCAAAAATTAGCTTTGTCAACTTAAAATTCACGTAAACAAATAAAGTCGTTTTCTTCTTCGTCTGCGAAATTTCACACAGAGTAATTATCTGCTGTAGAGCGTGAGTCGAGAAGAACTGAAAAAGGAACAAAGTGATGCGCACAAATTAGCCCAGACGAAGGTTTTTACAAATTGAAAGGAAGCACCAGAAAGCCAACATATGAAAAAAACTAATTACAACAAACAAGATGTTTTACCGAATTGCAAAGACTTCATTTGGACACAATACTCATTTTCGACCACTGGCACTTGTTCGATAAACGGTTCTTTTGGCCGATCGGATGTCGTAGATAATTGAATGAACGACACCGCCAAACGAACGAGATCAATGGTTTTTCCTAAATCGGCTATAAGCGAGGTCAAGTCCTCTAAATCCTCATTCACAGGAACGGGAAGCGATTTGTGTTTTTTCGACGGAGGAGTAGACAGAGCGACTCCAGCAACTGGTAACTCCATAGCCAAACGCGCATCGCTTGATTCGTCGAGAAGATTTTGTAAGCCCATTTCATCTGGTCCCATTTCACGGTCCTCAGTGGCGGAAGTCCCGTTAGAGGAATGATCAATGGGAATCGGTTCGCCCCTATGAGACAAACCTGTGGTTTCTGATCGTGGCAAATCGTCAAGGAAACCCATGCCCGGTTGTAGCAGTCCCGTCGGCTGTATTGGTTCGAGCGGTGGGAGAGCAAACGAGCCAGAACTCGAGCGGCCTGATTGATCCGATGCAACCGATGATGGCTGGTTCGAAGACGCAGATCGGGATTTTTCTCGCAATATGTAGCGTAACACCGCCGCCGGTTTACCTTGTTTGAAGCGAATAGAATGCTGTCTAGAGAGGCGCGATTGACGAGGAGATGACTTGTTTACAGTAAATTTGTGTTGCGATTTTGGTTTACCGGACGAACAGAACCCAACTTTCCTAAAATAATTAAAAAGGAAATTTCAAAAAGACTCAGAGCGAAATTTTCTATTCTAAGATAAAGCATGATACGACTGTATGAAAATGGACACGTACTTGCAACTCCGCAAGGCTTCTATCTTGCAAGGTAACATCATGGCAAATCGCTCGCAGGCGGTAATGAACTGCTGCAGAGAATCACCTACAGTATCATTACTATTGTTGCTCTGGTATACACATCACAAGCTTAAAGTTGTGATATGGGATGAGAAATCAAAGTTTAACTAAATGGCATTCTGAGATGACTGCTGTGTTGGATGAGAAACACTCAGCATTCTTGAGGTTCAAAGGTATGCCAACAGAAGTAAACTTACGACTTCTAAGAGCAGTTAGAAATAAGGTTCAACAGACTGCAAGGCGATGTGCAAACGACTAATGGACTGAAATTAGCCTCAATATCCAAAAACTGCGGATACCGGAAATTTTCACGGTATGTATGATGGGATCAAGAGAGCCATTGGCCCAAACAAACTTAAAACGGCTCCCATTAAGTCTGTATCTGGTAACCCGATTGTCGACAAAACTCAACAGATGGAAAGACGGGTAGATCACTTCTCCTCTCTCTACTCCAGGGACAGTACGGTTCTACCGCATGCACTTGAAAATGTCGAGCGGTTGCCGACCATTGAATATATAGATACCCCTCCTACTATGTAAGAGCTCAATAGGGCAATCGACCGCTTAGCGAATAGGAAGGCCCTTGGTGACGACGGAATTCCACCTGAGCTCATCAAATGCGGTAGAGCAACATTATTACAACCTCTTCACCATTTGCTTCTTCAGTGCTGGCAGGAGGGGTGTGTCCCACAAGAGATGCGAGACACAAAGATCATCACGCTATTTAAGAATAAGGGTGACAGAGGCGACTGCAACAATTACAGAGGAATCTCCCTTCTGAATATTGTAGGCAAATTGTTTGCTAAAGTCTTACAGATCCGGCTACAAGTTTTAGTTGATAGAATTTACTCCGAATCTCAATGTAGCTTCCGCAAGGGAAGATCAACCGTTGACATGATCTTCTCCCTGAGACAACTTCAAGAAAAGAGTCGGGAACAGCGTATGCCATTATACACTGTTTTTCTTGATTTAGCTAAGGCATTCGACTATGTCAGCAGGGAGGGTCTTTTCAAAATGCTTGATTTGATAGGCTGCCCCCCAAGGCTGCTCAAACTCGTTATTTCGTTCCACTCAGGCATGAAAGGCTCAGTCCATTTTAACGGTTGCAGTTCAGAAGCCTTTGAAATTCGCCGAGGCGTCAAACAAGGGTGTGTTCTTGCCCCCACGCTGTTCGGCATTTTCTTTGCTCTGCTTCTGAAGCACGCTTTTAGGACGAGGACAGAAGGCATTTACATACGCACGCGAAGTAATTATAAACTTTTCAACCTCAACCGGTTGAGAGCACAAACAAAAGCATGGGATGTGCTAATCCGTGACCTGTTGTTTGCCGACGATGCAGCCTTTATTGCTCACTCCCAAGAGAACCTAAAGTCGTTAATGGACTGTTTTTCGTCGGCATGAAAAGACTTTGGGCTAACAATCAGAATGAGCAAGACCAAAGTCCTTGGTCAAGTAACTGTATCGCCTCCAACCATCACTGTTGGAAACTGTCAGCTTGAACCAGTACATCATTTCACATATCTTGGTTCAACCATTGTGGATAACCTCTCGCTAGACACGGAGATTGATAAGCGGATTGGCAGAGCAGCTGTCATTCCGTCCCGATTGAACTCTCGTGTTTGGGGTAACCGCAAGCTGAGTGTAAAGACAAAGATGACGGTGTACAGCGCGTGCGTACTAAATGCTTTACTGTACGGCAGTGAAACCTGGACCACCCACGCAAGACACGAACGGAAGCTGAATGCTTTCCATCTACGAAGCATCCGTCGTATATTGAACATATCGTGGATGGACAAAGTGACTAATCCTGAAGTGCTTTCAAAACCTGGTCTACAGAGCATGTTCATCCTATTACGTCAGCACCGCCTGCGGTGGCTTGGCCACGTCTACAGAATGGAAAATGATCGTATTCTGAAAGATCTACTCTATGGTGAGTTGCAACTAGGAAGTCGACCATTGGGCAGACCGCATTTGCGGTACAAAGACGTTTGCAAAAGAGATATGAAAGCTCTTGGCATTGAACCGGCGAGTTGGGAAGAACTTGCTCTTGACCGCTCACATTGGAGGCACTGTGTAAAGCGTCGTCTGCAAGCTGGGGAGGAGCAGATACAGCTCTTGGCTGTTGAACGCAGATCACGTCGCCGGCGTGCAACTGATGCAATACAACCGACTTCTGACTTCCATTGCCAGCGCTGCGGGAGAGATTGTTCCTCCCGAATCGGACTGTTTAGTCATTCTAAACGCTGCAAAACTTGAACATTCACGCGATTATGATGTACATCCATGGTCCACATCGACCGAAGGAGGCCAACAACAACTAAATGGCTGCGACAGTCACAGCGTAGTATCATTTTAGTTAGAAGCTTACTGGCAGTGACATACATGCGTGATTATGCAATCATACAGCACATTGACTCAGTATAAGCTAAACAATGCTGGCTTGATGACAATCGGTAATGAACTAAGGCCCAGGAGATTCGCTTTTATAAGGTCCCATCCCTGAAATTCGAGTGTATCTCAAGCGACGCGCAGTCGACCAAACTGTTCCAACTTTGTAGGTCAGGGTCCATATATACACACATACCAGTGGCATTCAATTTACCATGACAACTTGTGGAAAACCGAGACACTGAAAAATTGCACATATGTGACCCATACAGTTTGTTGTAGATATTGAGATCCCGTTGTGAATGTGTGAAGTGCATTTAGAGCACAACAAAACAACAGGAAGCGTCGAACAGTTTGGGAGAAAAAAAACACGAAAACACGAGATGGACGTCAGCCGCTACCGACCGGCCTGCAATTCGTCAAGGTGAGTCAAAGAAGCCCAACGTGGTGAGGGCTTGAAGGGGGCCGAGTGCCACGAAATCGATTGGTGAATCAGATCGAAGTGACAATCGAGACAGGCGTGTTTCAGATCAATGCTGAGGTTACATGAGTTGCATACAGAACATTGGCCTGTGTTCTGATCTGCCTGCTATGGAATTCCTGGATGAACAGGCGATTAGCGTTAGACAGGTTAACCTCGGGGATTTATTTATTCATAGATGGATGAAGACGTAATTGATGTGCGTGAAACGCAGAGGGTTGAAGTGGTTAATGTTGAGTCGAGTGAACTGAAGCCGGTGTGACAACGTAATAGACATTGGAGCAGGGAACGCAATATGACCTTGATGGACCATCACACCCCGCTCGCTACACAACGTTTCAGTAGATATCGCACGTCTGTTGGAGCAAATCCACTACCACTAGGAAGGCATGGTTTGATCTATCACATGAGCCTAGCTAACGATGAATTCCAAATCAAGATAGTACAATAATCGACTGACACGGAAATCAGGTGACGTCGTGAAAGCAAAATTTTACGAAACGAATTTTGTATCGACTCACTGTAAATGACGATTATACGTTGTCAAACATTGGTTCAAGTCGTACAATAATCGAGCCACACAAGATGATTCTTGATCGGCTAATATCCGGGCATTGTCATGTGGTAATGTTTGCAGCAAAGATGATAATTCTGAGCTCGAAAAACTGCGGTTAGTTGAAACGAACAAGTCGTGCATCGTCTGTTGACAGTCGGCATCTTTGGAAGCGGGTGATACAAGCAACCAATGCAAGGATGGGCAAGCAGCAATGATACGAATCAACCGCAGGGCCGAACGGTAAGGAGGGATCCGCTTAGCCAGATCCAGAGGTGAATTATTACACAAAAATTCAGAAAGTAGAAAAGCGAGCTTCGATTTGGAAACGGCCGAGGATATTGTAAGAGTCAAAGAGCTGGGAGCTTCCAGTAGAAATGTTTGAATAAAGGAAGCAAGGGTGTTAAAGAGCACCGTAGCATAGGTATCCCACCGCAGACACTTTTCTTCCGCAAATTTCGTGTTCCAATTCCGGGTGCAGCGACCAGTGGCAAAACCTGTTCCTTTGGCCAATAGCTTACTCGATTGAGATTCGTCGGAGTATTTTCCATAGTTCTCCGAGACGGAAAACAATTCCTGCCAAAGCTGGTGGCTGGCATGTGAAATCAATTCCAGCGATATAGGGGGAACAGAATATTGGTCAACATATTTATGCACGTCCGACTGAAACGACGAATGTAACGCATCGATTAGCGCTAGAATGAGATCCAAGACACCACAACACAATTGATCGCGTCCGATAGCATCTAAAGTGTGAAAATCAGTAACGTTTTCTCTTAATTCCTGATAATTTACACAAAATGCCTCAAATGGATACAAACGTAAATAACCAGACAGCAATGACGAATCAAAGTCAGAAAAACTTTCCGGGCTTTCCATCACTGAGCTGCGGTCAAAAGAGATAAAATAACCGAAATTTAGAACATGCTCCAAAAGATAACGGACTTTTCGAGGCTGAAATAACCAGGGAAGATGGGCAGTGAGGGGAATTGAAAAATGTTTTGACTGTGACGAAAGACGTGCAACAATCGTGCATAAGAAAAAGGAATGTAGGGGGAGGGGACTATCCTTCGAAGAGGGAAAAATTGAGCGAGCTTTCAAAGTAGAACGAATCCACTGAAGTAATTGATGTGTGGAATAATACACCGGATGAAATAAAGTTGGCGCATGTTCCGGCAAAGCATCCCGCACGAAGTGGACCCATGGCGTAGTATCGAATCTTTTTGAATCCAAGTGAGAAGACTCGACAGCACGCAATGGATCGAGATCATATGAACCCAACCCAGTACAGCGTTCACACAAACGTAACAGAATACCCGTTTTGAGTAGTGTCGTGGGAAATGAAGGCAAGCCAATATCTGCCATTGGAGAAAATACTTTAAAAATGTTTCTGTTCGCAGAGCCGCATGGTCTAACTAACAAGCACAGAGTTTCAAAGCCTGTTCGACCTTCTCCGTACAAGAGTTTGACTAACTTTTCCACCTTCCAGTCGTCACATGGAGCTCCAAACGGCAACACAAGGGAGTCAATCCAGGCGGATTCGTCGATCATACCGCGGGTATACGGGACACGGCGGGATAAAGCAAGCTCAAAATTGAGAAACATGCAAGACCTTGGATGCGCCATGAAACTAGGTATATCACCATGCATGCTCATATAAGGATATAAAAGTTTACACAGAAGCGATCGTATATGCGACAGGAGAGTAGATTCATCGAGCGTGTCGAAAACAATGAGTGCGTTTGCCAAATTGGGATGAAGGAAAGAGTCGTTATCGACAGAGTACCAGGAGTGATCGACCACCCCATCAAGCTTATCCACGGAGAAATTATGGACATTTCGAGAGAAGAGTGGAGGGCCGGTAAGTGGACAGGCGAACTGCGTTGCCGATGCAGATTGCCTGACGGCAAAAACAGCAACTTTGTAGCGAGGGGGCGTGGACTTCATGGTTTCTGATAGAATGTCGCGCACAAATCCTGGTATAGGGTTACCTGAAAATCCAAAGAAAAAATACCAGCATTTAGAGTAAAGAAGGGTGGGGGGAGGGTGAAGGGAGCGTTTATTAGTGGATTAGTGATAAACCGATTTTATCTCAGAAATACGAGACGCACTACTTCACCACCTCTGCCTCACTGTTGGTGGGTACGTAAGCCGAGATCATAAAAAGGTTACGAATAATTCCAACACCAGCTAGGCCGGCAGAGGAAGCTACGGGACCACTGGACACACGCAAGTAGAACCTACTCCCAAAAGGGATAGGAGAACTCAGTTGGAATACCGAATCAATTTCATGAAGGCGGGTTTCCGACAGGCAACATATGTCGATAACTAGCGTCTCCAGAGAGCGGGTTAGTCCAGACTATTGTTCTGGTTGTTGCAGCGTACGGACATTGAACGATGCAAGC
>JACCGJ010006563.1:0-15808 GCA_013407085.1 Atriophallophorus winterbourni | reverse complement strand
AAGATACACGGTACTTGCATTCAAGGAATTGCGCGACGTCGACGAAAAGCAACTTGCCAACCTGCACAATGTTTTTTGACTTTTAAGAAGATTGTCTTAATAAACTATCAAATGTCTCACGAGTAACACTGCAAAATGTTTTTAATATTATCTGGGTTTGAGGCAAATTAGTATCACGGAATTTTTCAGAGTGTGCGCGTCATAAATGATTCTTCGTTGTCCTGAGTACATGGCAGAAAACAAAAAAATGAAATCCAAATTGACGAGTAATAATGAGGAAAAAATGTTTGTGTGGAGGATTTAATAATTTGCACGGTCGATTTTGAAGGCCACCCGTTTGGGCCATTGCACATGTCCACCAGTTCGGGTTTGAACGGGGGTAGGAGAGACCGCATGTTTGGGATAAATATGGGAGGTAGGCATATGAGGATTGTCAGGCGGTTGTGCGTAAGGAGTAGTGACGCTTGGTGGAGATTGCGGCTCAATCTCGACAAAATCGGGTTTTAAGCGGTCAATAGAAACTGTGTCACGTCGAAAATTCATATCCAAAACGAAGTACTTGAATTTACGCTCAATAACTCTAGGTGGTCCATGATTGGATGGCTGAAGAGGTCTACAGATAGAGTCACGTCGCACAAAAAAATCACAGGTGTCAAGATAAGGTGATTTCTGTTGTTGGATATTGCGCTGACGAGGAGGCGTAAAGTCCAACTTCGACATAAACGATCGCGAGCGAGATGTGTAATCTGACGCCAGTGGTAATGACTGACAAGGCAAGGAAGACACAAGGTGATACCAAAAACTAACGCTGCGGCTGAACAATGCATATCTTCTTTGATAGCAGAACGAATTACAGTCCACTTATTAGGATCTGGCTGAAAATCGAAAATGTCTTTGAGCTGCCCGTGGAAGCGTTCAACCAATCCATTCGAGTTATGGTGGTAAACGGTGGTTCGGATTTGCTGACGTCCAAGGAGTCGCGTCAAATCTCGGAACAAAGTCGATTGAAACTGAGCGCCACGGTCGGTTGTGATGACAGATGGTGTGCCAAAATTGGCAATCTGATGTTCGACGAAGGCTCGTGCTACAATCTCTGAACATGTGTCTTTGATCGAAACAGCAATCGACCATCGAGTAAAGCGATCAATCACCGTTTGGATGAATGAATATCCGTTCGATGATGGCATAGGACCGACGAGATCAAGATGCACATGAGAGAATCGACTGTTTGGATGCGTGAATGGGACTTAAGGCGTAGAGGTATGTCGAGATATATTGTTCTTTTGACAAGGAATGCAATGCTGGACCCAAGTTCGTATATCCTTATTCATGGACAGCCAAACGAAACAATCTGCGATTAGCCTCACGGTGGCACGCTTTTCGGGGTGAGACATCGAGTGAAAATTATCGAAAATGGCATGTCGCAGAGCTAAAGGAAAAATGGTCTAGGTTTCCCTGTCGATATATCGCACATCAACAAGGCTTCGGCGTTGGGTGACTTAATTTGCTGCAAATCCAGGAATCGACACTTGGATTGTTCGGTTTTATCAATTTCGGCTTGAAAGTTAGCCAAAAGGGAGAGATCAATTGTTGTGCCTGCAGACAAAACAGAAATGTCAGATCTTGATAAAGCATCAGCAACCCAGTTCGCATCTCCTTTGACGTAACGAATATTGGTAGAGAATTGAGAAATGTAATCTAAGTGTCGAATCTCGCGCGGCGAATGACGATCAAGTTGGGACCGTAGGGCAAACGTCAGTGGTTTGTGATCCGTAAAAATAATGAAGTCACGACCTTCCAATGAATGTCGAAAATACCGAATGGCTAAATATATCGCAAGTAATTCACAGCCAAATGTGCTGCAGCGGGTTTGTTCTGGATTAAGCTTTTGCGAGAAAAATGCCAATGGACGGACTGTGTTCTTATGGTGTTGTTGTAAATCAGCTCCCAAAGCCGAATTGGAGGCATCAGTCGTCAATGATAAACAAAAGGGCGGGTCTGGATCAATGAATGAGAGTTCTGTGGTCCTGCAGAGAGCTTTTTTGGATGCAGCAAAAGCTTTAAGTAACTCTGACGAAAGCTGGAGTGATTTTGCTTTGAAGTCGAGCAAAACAGTCAGCGGTGAAATGATCTTTGCACAGTTTGCAATGAAGCGACGGTAAAAGTTGATTATGCCGATGAAGCGGCGCAACTTTGTTACCGTTATTGGGACAGGAAATTAGGAAATCACCTGGCATTTCTCAGGAAGAGATATAATGCCAGATCGAGTGGTGCGATGATCCGGGATGTCCAATGAATCTGTTCAAAAAATGCATTTACTAAGTTTGGTCTTTATCCCGTATCTTACGAAACGCTCTAAAACGTGACGAATGTCAATGTATGCGTTAGGTGGGGCTATCATGAACGACTTCTTTGTCTCAAGTCCCGTGCTTGGCACCCGCGGACATTCACCTAAACTTCCTATATAGCAATGTAGAAGAGACTCCCGAAAAACCTTTATAAGCCTCAGGGTGGTAAATTTCTGGAACTGGCTTTCAGAAGAACTTATATCCTGCTGTTCTGTCGCGAGTCTTAAGAACGGTTTGGACCGCATCTGGAATGAGCTTTTTCCTGAATTCTCCCACTAATTTCTATGCAAGATTAGGTTTTTCACCATCTTCAGCGTTTGTCTGGTATGTAAGTAAATGCTAATATTCTGTTTGTTTTTAATACACAACTCTTCTTTTGCTAACCTCTCACCGTACTGGTAAAGAGAAATATATTGTTATTTTTCTACCATCATTCATAACGGTGTGCTTTTGAAGTAGACCAAAGAAAATTGGTCTAGCATTAAACACAATAAGGCAAACATGGAAAGAATTCACAAAAAGACCAAAGGAGCAAATGTCCAATGAAAGATCCGTAACGTCCAACGATAGCGGGGTAATCCACACAGAAAAATCCAAGAAATCAAATCCACGCTGCAGAATGCACTAAAATGTTGGAGAATCCGTTAATCACAGTTCCAGCACAGAGCGGCGCACACAGACTTCGCGACCACGGGTGAAGACAAAATTCGAGTTCTAAATTATATTAACCGCTAAAACGTATATTGTACAAGCATTAATACAGATGAAGTATACATGGCCAAAAGACGGATAACTTTACAAGGCCATAAATTTTATGTACAAAATACAAAGTTACAAAGTGAAAGCAGTTAACTACACTTCCTTGATACAACCCGAACAATACCATGGCGTCGCGATCGTCGAGGATATTCAAATTATAATGAGAAAAACGCTTTGGCAGTGGTGTTTGCTTCTCCGCAGCTTTCCACCGAAAAACATTCTGAACGCTCGATTGGCTTGTTAGCCACTTACTGCCCAACCTGTTGTTGATATCGTTATGCTAGACACTTTGCGGTTCGCCTTATCAATGAAGTAGAGTCACATCTTATTGATGGGGACTTCAATTCGCACAGTTTGCGTGTTGAACCTGCACACGATACTTTTGCTTGGGAGCTAAATGATCTGACAGAAAGTCATCCTTTGTACAGTCACGTGACGGAAGCACACGTTACAGTGGAAATAACACACCATCTTCAATAGGCCTCCTACTGACGAACGAGGTATTGATGATCGGAGAAGACTCGAGTGAACCTCCCTTAGGTAAAAGGGATCATATTGTCCTGTTTTCTGACTTTGTGTTACACTAACTACCCTGATCAAGGCGACATTCAGCTGCGGACGGTTACAAAATTGCGATACTCTCTACATTGTTGTTGCCTCCAATAGCTTTGACTACATGATAGAGGTTGTCTCGGATTCAACTTGGCGCAATTTCGTTACCACATGGCAATAATTAGTGGAGCTTTCTTTAGTTTCAAGACCGGTTTCCCGAAAAAATGCCGACACATCCATTCGGAGTACAACCTGTTAATGGATGTGTCGCAGAAATGCCGCCTGGACTGCGTTTAATTTGTCACAACTACCGAAGGTTTTGGAGCATTATTGGAAATTACAAAATCATTGCACTGACCCCGTGCGCTAGGATAAATTAGATCACCAAAGTAAAATTACGTCTCGATTCCTAAAAAAAACACTCTACAGATTTGTCAACAAATGGCAGAAGGTGCAGACTGGTATCCCCTCCCTAAGTACTAGTGCAGGCTCCGCGTCTACATCAAAGGAAGCAGCAGCTGTCTTGAGATCTCATTACATGCTCAATTCCCAAAATCCCTCCCTAACCATTCCCTTGTTTTTGTCCCTATTACCTCTAAACTCTTTCACCATGTTTTCTGCTAACAGAGTCCGAGAAAAATCATGCGACGTGGAGTCAACTCCTTACTATGTATCGGTTGCATGACGCCAAAAGCATTGCGAGGGGATGCTGATCAACTCAGTGAACCGCTTCATGTGTATTTCTAACAATTCCTGGATAATTCTGAAGTCCCTGCTGGTTGAAAGGAAGGTAGCATCACTCCGATTTTCAAGAGTGAAAATCGCAGTGATTCCGCCAATTACCGTCCAGTCACTCTCTACCCGATGCTGTAAAATGGAGGACAACACTTATCAAGCGTTGAGGACCTACCATGAGCCGTACCTTCATTTCATCTGTGAAGCGTGCATCCCCCGTCTGAAAGCCTTGCAGTCCTCTCATTTGCCAAATAAGGAAGATCTACCTATATGTGGCTCCATGCTGGTTAATGATTTACATGGCACAAGTGTTCCGGCTGATAGCAAAACGCATCCACTCGGTAGCACACCGAAAAAGAGCAAAGCTGTGTCATCCGGACGCCAATCAAAAACTATAAGAAATAAAATTGTTGCACTGCCATCGAAATTGCAAATGGAATCTGCCGCTTCAGATATTGCGGAACATGTGGTCACGTATAATTAATTAGACCCAAATGCTAGCGCCACATATGCCTGTGTAGCCGCCATAAATACAGATGCCGATACTGCAATCTGGTGCAATATTTCGAACAGAGTCGACAAATTGGAATGCCGATTGCCACAACAGTTTTCTAGGAATGTGGTGAAGGAGAGTAAGATCTCACTTCCGAGCAGTAAAGCTGACAGTTCACCGGACGCACGCAAATGCTGCCTCATTAATGTGAATGCACCGGAACCGGATGGAGAAACATCTGCTGCCAGAATTGAACAGGATAGCCAGTTTCTTCAATCAGTTTTCGGGAAAATGGTTGACCAAGGGAAGTCTGGTATCACAATTGTATCATCGTTCCGAATTGGACGCAGAAGTCTGGAGTGTCAAAAGCCCATGGTTCTGAAAACAGTACTGGCTTCGACGATCAGGCCCAAGAGATCCTAAAGCGCGTTCATCGACTGAAGGGTCTACCGTATAAAATATTACGAAATTTGTCGCCTGACGATAGAATTAAGATGAAGACTGCTACGATGGAGCTTCAGAAAAGATTATCGGAGGGTGAGAAGGACCTTCGTATTGTGGATTTTCGCGTAGTAAAGAGGCCACCTAAAGTTCGCTGGAGGCCCATACTGATCGAGCATCCAACTGCTCTCCATTAAATTATTTCGAAGTGCTCTGTTTCAACGCGCGGAGTTTGAGGAACAAATTTGACGAAGTAAGCCATCATGTCTTGGCCCTACAGCCAGATTTGGTTGGAATAACGGAAACCTGGCTGACACTCGACATTACTGATATAAAGCTATTCATTACGAATTACCGCCTACTCAGAAGTGATCGAGTTGGATCTCGACATGGTGGTGGAGTGGCGATATACGTCAAAGAACATTTATCCGTGAAGGTTGTTTATCGTTTCCGAGATGATGGTGGATTTGCTGAAAGCATTTGGTGTCAGATCATGTCCAGAAATGGATCACAATGATCGGTGTCATCTACCGTTCACCCTGCGCACGTATCATGGCATTATTTGACCAGCTCCACCGCCATGGGACGAGGAACGATTGTATGATACTCGGTGACCTGAATGCTCCGGATATCAACTGGTTGAACCTCGTTACAAATGGGGATGAGTACCAATGGGAGTTTCTAAATCTGATTCTGGATTTGAACGTCGTGCAGCACGTTCTCTTTCCTACTCGCTATGGACATGGCCAGACTCAGTCTACTCTTGATTTGGTCTTGTCACCCAGGGAGTCAGATGTGATTGACTTATCCGTGGAATAGCCCATCGATACAAGCGACCATTGTGCTATTCGGTTCAAATGGACTCGGGGTAAACTGGCTCAGCCGTCGCGGCTTCCACGGAGAAACTTCTGGAACATGGACTTGAAATTGTTGGTTGAACAAGCAGCCTCAATTGACTGGACGTTACCCGTTGGTTCCATTATTGATGACGGTTAAAAATGGTTTCTGAATAATATCCGTCGCTTAGAGGATGTTGCTCCATTAACCAGAGATCGTCCCGGCTCCCGTGGCCCTCCTTGGTTTGATAGAGAACTTCGTACCTGCCTGCGGCAAAGAAAGCGTCTTTGGATTAAATTCAGAACGAGCCGATCGGACGCCCATTGCGAAGAGTATCGGGCTGTACGGAATCTTTGCTCAAAATTGAAGAAGGATAAAAGAAGTCGATTCGAGCTTCAATTAGCAACTTCTTCGAAATATAATCCTAAACGATTATTTGCGTACATTCGGCGACGGGTCAAATCATCGAACCCCGTACCTTCTCTCAAAAATTTGGAACGGAAGGTTATAGAGACTGACACTGGGAAAGCTGAGGTGTTTGCATCGCAATACCAATCAGTTTACGCAACAGAGCCTACCATATCATGCGAACAAATATCGCCGACGGAAGTAATGGCCAATTTTGAGATCACGGCTGACGTGGTGCGAATCCTCATCAAACATCTAAAGGTACAGACATCTCCAGGTCCTGATGGTATTCACCCTGCCATATTAAAACCTTTATGAAGGATCATCAGTTCACCTTTAGCCGCTATATTCCAAATTTAGATCAATTCGGGACGTCTACCAGAGGATTGGAAAATGGGTATAGTAAAGCCGATGTTCAAAGGTGGGAGTTTATCAGATCCTGTAAATTACCTTACTGTTACACTTACGTCTGTCGTGGGCAAACTGCTGGAACGGATTGTAAAGAATAAGATAGAACAGTATTTGCGCGAGACACATCAACGCTCGAATGCCCAACACGGCTTCACGGAAGGCCGCTCATGTATCTCCAATCTACTGACCGCCCAAGAAGATTGGTGCAAAAGCCTTGACGCTGGTGTGCCAGTTGATGTAGTCTTCATCGACTTTAGTAAAGCATTCGACCGTGTTCCACATCAGAGGCTTATTTGGAAACTAAGAATGTCTGGTATAGAGGCTTCTTTGCTTGCTTGGATTGAGGATTTTCTCATCGGAAGGCGAAGCCTCGTTGAAGTCAATGGGGCCAGATCTGCATCCTTTATCCCCACTTCTGGTGTACCACAAGGATCCGTTCTGGGGCCAACCTTGTTCAAACTCTATGCGAGTGATCTTCCCGGTATTCTAAACAGTGGTTGTCTCTTATTTGCAGATGATCTGAAGGTGTGGGCTTCTGTCACGACTGCCGCTGACGCTTCCCACTTGCAAAATGATTTGAATGAACTTCGGAATTGGACTGACGGATGGATGCTCCCGATAAATGAGAAGAAGTGTGCCATCATGTACATCGGGAGCAACAACATGCGACATGCGCATCATTTGGAGGGCCATGGTCTCAAGATGGTTGATGTAGAGCGAGATTTTGGGGTGATGGAAACTTCATCCCTCAAAACTGCGGAGGATACTGCCAGAAAGTTCGGTTCTGCCAGCCGCATGTGGTGGGCATTCAGACGATTCTTCTTAGAGATAAATCCCAAAGTTTTTCAAGATCTGCATAGCTCTCACGTCAGACCAATATTAGAATTTGGGCTTCCGGTGAAATATCCGTTAACCAAATGGAGAAGGATCGACTGGAGAAAGTCCAAAGGAAGGCTACCAAATGCGCTAAGGGTATGTTTTGTATTCCCTATGACGACCGATTGCGGGAACTCAAACGTTTCTCAATGGAATATCGAATAATGCGATATGATTTGCTGGTCATGCGGAGAATCCTGCTTGGATATTACGGAACGGAACTTCAACCATTCTTTTCGGTATCCACGGACTCCAGAACTAGAGGTCATTCACTGAAGTTGCAGAGGCGCCTAACGAAACACCTGAAGCCATCGTTTACTTTGTCGACCATAGTGGTCAATATTTGGAATGCACTCTCCGCTGATGCAATCGGGGCAGTCACCGAAGAGCAGTTTAAACGCATATTGGACGGTGAACTTCCCGCTATCCTGCGCGATTCGCCTACTCGTTCAGCTCAGTTACTCCTCGTGAGGTATCTACGCTGAGATAGCGGTGAAGCGGCTTTCACGGACTGTAGTCCTTCTGCCGTCTATTAAGAAGAAGAAGAAGAACAATTGAACTGAACATATCAAAAACTGTACAATAGTTTTTTTACTAGAAAAATTGTTAAGTAAAAATGGATTTGCACAAACTCGACAGTTGCTTCTCTGCAGCTTTCCACTGAAAGAATTTCTGGACGCTCGATTGACTCGTTAACCACATCTTGTCCTGTCTCAAACTCTCAGCCATAGGAGTATCAGGGAACCTTCTGGGCTGGATTCGAGCATTCCTTAGCGACCGTTCCTTTACTGTCAGGGTAGATGATACTTACTCCGCAAGTGCGCATGTAACGAGTGGGGTTCCCCAGGGCTCAGTCTTGGGGCCGTTGCTGTTCCTCATCTTCATTGATGATCTTGCCAGCCAACTGCGCTCACCCTGTTATATGTTTGCTGACGACGTTAAAATTGTCGGTAGGTCGGATAACTCCGATCTGATAAGTGATGTGGAAGCTGTAACAGCATGGGCGGGTAAGTGGGACCTTCCCCTTAACCTAGATAAGAGTCACTTGCTCTCTACACTAGCAGGCAACATGATTGTGTCTACGCCCTCAGCTCACACGGAGTTCCGTAGGGTAAAGTCTACTAAGGACCTAGGAATCGTAGTCTCCGCAAACTTTAAGTGGGCTGACCAATGTGCTGCTGCAGCTCAAAGGGCCAGGAGGGAACTCTTTCGACTACGTTCAGCCCTCACTTGCAGAAAAGCTGAGGTGCTATTGCCCCTTTACAAGGCAATAGTAAGGCCACATTTAGAATACTGTATCCAGGCTTGGAAGCCGTATTACCAGAAGGATATAGTGCAGCTAGAAAAGGTACAGAAGCTGGCCACTCGCATGATCGAGGGGTTAGCACACACCAATTATGAAAATCGTCTATTAGCACTAGGACTTTTCTCACTTAGGAGGAGGCAACTTAGGGGGGATCTTATAGAGACCTTTAAGGTTGTCAAAGGACTAAGTTGTTTAGAATTCGATGACTCTTCCGGTTCTCTCCTTTGGTTGGTACACGAGGGCACAGTTTTAAGCTAAGTAAACAGCACACCAGGCTCGAATCCAGAACGCACTTCTTTAGCATCCGTATAGTGAACGCGTGGAACTTACTTCCCGCAGAACTAATCTTGGCAACTTCAGTAATTGCGTTCAAACATGGGCTGGACGAACGGTGGCAGGAGCTCTTCCCGGAGCATTACCCTTAAGACTAAATCCTCATTTTTATGATAAAAAACACAAAAATATTCGAAAAATTTTTTTGAAACACAAAAAAGAGTTTCTTTTTTCATTTTTTTCGCATTTGTGTAAATAAACTGCTGTCCATCGTCTTTTCATTCGATTGGACATGCAACATGCATAACTCTCTCACCTTTCGGTGATGAGACATCTCCCATCTTCCATTCACAGTTACACACGCCTGGGTTACTTACGAATCAACCCTGGTAGTGGTGGGTGTTTTCAAGCACACCTCCGAAAGAATCTGGGCACTCGTTTCGACTTGGTCGACTATCGCCCTGTGATACTGATACTGATACTGATACTGATACCTGACTGAGAAGCTACTGTATCGATCGCAAAGCAAAAGTACGTTTCGATGGTATGGTATCTGGAAAAATCGAAGACCCTAGCGGTGTCCCACAAGGTTTGGTAAATGGTCTGGTTCCATTTTAGGTCAACAACAACGACTATCTCAAACTTGACGCAACCGTAATTGTTCGGTTTGCGGATTATGATAGACTTTAGATGCTGACTGCATGAGTCCGTGATTGAAAACTTGGTGCGGAACGTAAGCGTTTCGAGAAACGTAAGCGTTCTCCTCCTCGTCCATCTCCGAAACCCAAAACGTTTGCCGAAGTAGCTAGGTCAGGGGTCCCGTCTACCTCCAGCCAGCATGCCACTCCTTTGAGAACACAGAAGGCGAAATCATCGCCATCTTCCTGTCCCCCAAAGGCTCCATGAAAAAAAGTTGAAGAAAATAGGGGTGTTCACATCAGCCCGACTAAGGAGGTTCGCGCTCTAGCTCGGGAAGTCCACCATTTGGAAAAGTGGTTGCTGAGCTGCAAGCCAGGAACCAAGTTAGCTCAACACGAACTAAAAATGTCCTGATTTTAACGCAGGTTGAGCCTTTTATCCGAGAATCGAAGGCTCGTGAGGAAAGCGATCGAAGAAAGGTTATCGACCTACTCCGTGCTTTAGGCATGCGACCTAATACTCCACTGAAGCGAGTTCACAGGGTCGGGAAATGGAGGAGTGGCCTAAACGACGCATCTACCAGATCGCCGCGGCCAATTGTAGTCGAATTCACAAAGCAATGTGATCGCGACTACTTCCTCTCGAAAGCAGAGAAGCTTACCTGCGTCGAGGGAAAATGCGTCGTACAACCTGACACCCCGGCACACCTGAAAACGTCTAGCCCAATTAGAGCTAGAAAGTCTAAGTTAGCAGTAACTCGTAGCGCACCAAATTCGCTCAAGAGTCGAAGCTTAGAAAATGACAAAAGTGTGGCGATAAGGCTAACACAGGAGAATTTTACTCCAACATTGAAGTGCGCCACTGTCGTGCTTCGTCCTTGAGAGGACGAATCTTGGATGAGTTGTAGTGACTCAGACCATGAAGACGGAACAAGATGCCGAGAGTTGTCTTCTGCTTCAAAAAACGAATGCTGTATCTCTCGATGAAATTCAGCCTTCAAAAAACGCAAAGCAGCCTCGGGCATTACGCCCGAGGACAAAGAGCTCTTAGGTAGCCCTAACACCGGGAGTCTGACCCCACACGATAGTGCTCTTTTGTTCTATACAAACGCTTGTAGCATTAGAAATAAATGGGCTGAACTCCTCTGTAGAGTTGACGACACCCACTGCAAAAGTGTGGGTGTCACGGAATCATGGTTGTCTCATGATGACCACATACCAGCTTTAATCGCGGATAGGTTTAGCGCCGTAAGAAGCGATCGACCCCTGGGTAAGCTAGCTGGAGGGGCGTTGCGCCTTATTGATAACGCTATTCCCTTCGAGAAAAGTATTTCTTTTTCTACAACGAATGTGCAGATAATATCTGCCTTGCTCATACATGGATGCACGCGTATAGTTGTAAGCTGCATCTACCGTAGTCCGAACACTAGTTTGGAAGAAGATGCTCTTTTGCAAATTCAGCTCTCGTCTCTTTTAGCCGTATCACCACGGGTTGTAATCTTCGGCGATTTTAATCTACCCGAAATAAACTGGGAGTACCAAACCTCGCATGCCCCAGGAGTCGCGAACGATTTTCTGGACTGGTTACACTCCCATGCACTTTACCAACACGTAAACGAACCAACTAGATTCCGCGAGGGTCAGTATCCGTCTATTCTTGACCTAGTCATTTCATCTTCTGAAAGCGGTATACAAAATTTGGTCGTACTGCCACCACTAGGAAAGAGCGACCACGTAGTGTTAGCCTGCGAGTTACTTCTGTCATTTGGTAAACCCCCACTTAAGATGTCTCGAAGCTTCCATAGGATCGACCCTGCTTCCCTATTACAGGCAGCAGCGCTACTCCCATGGCAAAACATTGACCATGTGGATGGGATGTGGGGGCAGATCAAGAATAACATCCTTCAACTTAAGGATCGATTCGCTCCTCTCTTACCCGTTCGCAAAAAAGGTAAACCTCAATGGTGGTCAGCCTCAGTTTCCCGTAGCGTACGTCACCGCGACGCAAAATGGAGGCGTTATAAGCGTACTCCCCCATGTGGGACTTGGGCCCGTTACAAAGAAGCGCGAAACATAGCTGTTTCCAAGATACGTGGAGCAAAGATTTCTTTCGAAATGAGACTCGCCCAAGAGGCCCATACTCATCCGAAACGTTACTACAGCTACGTTCAATCTAAAGGGTCAACACGAAAAGGTGTAGGTACCTTGAGAAGGGACGATGGATCAGCCGTCAATGCAAGCACTGAAAGGGCTCAATTGTTTTCCGCGCATTTTCAAGGCGTACAACGCCGGGATTATAACTCGAATGCATCTGCGCCATCACTCCAATGTGTACTCTCTGATCGCCCCCATTGCTCTGACCTTACATTCGAGGTACACATTGTTGAGAATATATTGGCCAGCCTGGCTTACAACAAGTCGGCTGGCCCCGATAGCATCCATCCACGAATGATCAGACTGCTAGCGCCTATGTTAGCTGTGCCGATCACAGAACTTTTCACATCATCCCTCAGTCAGGGCACCCTTCCTTTAGACTGGAGAACAGCCGTTGTAGTACCTATCCATAAGGGAGGAGCTTCTCGGCGGTCAATAATTACCGCCCGGTTAGCCTCACTAGTGTACTATGTAAGGTTATGGAAAGATTGATCCGCGATAAAATATGTGGATATCTAACCAAACACTCTCTTTTGAGTGGCGCACAGCACGGCTTCTTAAAAGTTTGGTCATGTCTGACAAATTTGTTGAGCTTTCTTAACGAGGTTACTAAGAGGATGGATGATGGTATAGCTGTAGAAGTCTTCTATCTCGACTTTAGTAAGGCTTTCGATTCAGTCAACCATAGGCTCTTGCTTTTCAAACTCTCAGCCATAGGAGTATCAGGGAACCTTCTGGGCTGGATTCGAGCATTCCTTAGCGACCGTTCCTTTACTGTCAGGGTAGATGATACTTACTCCGCAAGTGCGCATGTAACGAGTGGGGTTCCCCAGGGCTCAGTCTTTGGGCCGTTGCTGTTCCTCATCTTCATTGATGATCTTGCCAGCCAACTGCGCTCACCCTGTTATATGTTTGCTGACGACGTTAAAATTGTCGGTAGGTCGGATAACTCCGATCTGATAAGTGATGTGGAAGCTGTAACAGCATGGGCGAGTAAGTGGGACCTTCCCCTTAACCTAGATAAGAGTCACTTGCTCTCTACACTAGCAGGCAACATGATTGTGTCTACGCCCTCAGCTCACACGGAGTTCCGGAGGGTAAAGTCTACTAAGGACCTAGGAATCGTAGTCTCCGCAAACTTTAAGTGGGCTGACCAATGTGCTGCTGCAGCTCAAAGGGCCAGGAGGGAACTCTTTCGACTATGTTCAGCCCTCACTTGCAGAAAAGCTGAGGTGCTATTGCCCCTTTACAAGGCAATAGTAAGGCCACATTTAGAATACTGTATCCAGGCTTGGAAGCCGTATTACCAGAAGGATATAGTGCAGCTAGAAAAGGTACAGAAGCTGGCCACTCGCATGATCGAGGTGTTAGCACACACCAATTATGAAAATCGTCTATTAGCACTAGGACTTTTCTCACTTAGGAGGAGGCAACTTAGGGGGGATCTTATAGAGACCTTTAAGGTTGTCAAAGGACTAAGTTGTTCAGAATTCGATGACTTCTTCCGGTTCTCTCCTTTGGTTGGTACACGAGGGCACAGTTTTAAGCTAAGTAAACAGCACACCAGGCTCGAATCCAGAACGCACTTCTTTAGCATCCGTATAGTGAACGCGTGGAACTTACTTTCCGCAGAACTAATCTTGGCAACTTCAGTAATTGCGTTCAAACATGGGCTGGACGAACGGTGGCAGGAGCTCTTCCCGGAGCATTACCGTTGAGACTAATTCCCTCATTTTTATGAGAAAAAACAAAAATATTCGAGAAAGTTTTTTTTTGAAACACAAAAAAGAGTTTTTTTTTCATTTTTTTCGCATTTGTGTAAATGAACTGCTGTCCATCGTCTTTTCATTCGATTGGACATGCAACATGCATAACTCTCTCACCTTTCGGTGATGAGACATCTCCTATCTTCCATCCACAGTTACACACGCCTGTGTTACTTACGAATCAATCCTGGTAGTGGTGGGTGTTTTCAAGCACACCTCCGAAAGAATCTGGGCACTCGTTTCGACTTGGTCGACTATCGCCCTGTGATACTGATACTGATACTGATACTGATACCTGGATGAGAAGCTACTGTATCGATCGCAAAGCAAAAGTACGTATCGATGGTATGGTATCTGGAAAAATCGAAGACCCTAGCGGTGTCCCACAAGGTTTGGTAAATGGTCCGGTTCAATTTAAGGTCTACAACAACGACTATCTCAAACGTGACGCAACCGTTATGGTTCGGTTTGCGGATTATGATAGACTTTAGATGCGGATCATGTCAACCGTGGATTGTTTGCGCTCACGAAGCGATTTGAATATATTGACGGATGGTTAGAACAAAACTAGCGGCGATTCAACTTCAGAAATTAAAAAATGTTGGAAATAGGTAATCATTTCCCTTTTCTCGCAACAATTAAAATAGACAACAAAAAACAGGGTTAATGGGTATGCTGTAACCTATTTCCTGGAATCTTGTGCGAAGGTATATTACACAACGAAAAGACCCACCTGCTAAGTAAGCGCCAGAAAGCCCGATGACAACAGCTGCGAAACTCGTAGTTATTCATGTTCCCGGAGAATTGACTTGAAACCGTTGGTGCGATAAAATTTTAAGATTAGAAATTTTAGCCGCATTCAAAGGTATGCAGTTCGTCAATTTGTGTCAAACGAGCTTTGTGTTGCGGGGGCCCGGAGTGTAGCGGTTGGTACGAAATCAACTGAATACTAAGAGACGTTTCAGGAACAGTGTTCGGTTGTTTAATTTGACTATATGAGATGGGCGTAGTGTTTTATTATTTGCGTACTAAGTTCGCTTGACCAATCAGCTTTCTCTTTGGTAAACGCGATGAGCGTTGAACAGGTTGACCTCAAGGATAAAACAGGTACGATTTTCACGTGACTGTGAAACGCGGGGATAACGTGTTCATAGTTAAACCGATGACCCTAAAGTTGCAATAATTGGTTAGGTTTTTGCCAGTTACCATGTCGGGTCCCTCTTGTTCATCCGCTTCCTTTTGATAATTAGAAATTAAATAGTACACAAAATCATTCGCTATATCTTATTTTCAATTATCTCACACGTAGACGTTAGATAAATTTCTGAAGACCTTATTTTCGTCCCATTTGTGAACAATTATTTTATTTTCTACGTGTGATTTTCTGTTAAAAATGCACTCATCGAATATTTTGTTACCGTTCCCAGTGGCAAAACATTCATTTCATAGGTTGACACAGTATTTGATTCAAAACAATTGGACATGTATTCGTTCTTGCAGGATTATTAAGTACTCCACGGTGAATCTTCATCGACATCAAAACTCTCAGAAATTTGATACGTGAAATGTTACTTGCTTTGTTTTTCCAAAGCAAAAATACTCCACTTGCAATTACAACGTGAATCCAACAGCTTTGCTTACCTTTTTATCGCCAGCAATTCTTTTGGCAGCCACGCAGCATATGCAATCTTACTTAATCTATGCTAAACTGGTGACAAACTTGACGACTAATTTAATGACATTTCAATGATTGGAGATTTAGACCTAACCATTTGTCAGGACTTATTTTAAAACATATTGATTCGCGACTT
>JACCGJ010006562.1:0-18214 GCA_013407085.1 Atriophallophorus winterbourni | reverse complement strand
CTTTTCTTTCCCTCGCGCGACGTGCAAGAGATGCCGGAAATAAAGTTCACCCCTGAGGCAGTTCATCGGAAGATTCTGTGTCTGCGACAGTACTCCTCGTCAGGACTTGACGGCATCCATCCCAAAATCCTGAAAGTAGCCGCAACACATATATCTCCTTTACTGGCGACTTACTTTCAACGTTGTTTGGACTCGGCTACCATTCCACAAGCCTGGAAGGAGGGTGTTGTAAGCCCTATATTTAAAGGCGGCAGCCGGTCCGATCCTGCAAATTATCGTCCCATCGTGCTGTTATCAGTGATTTCTAAAGTCATGGAGAGCATTGTCTCTGACCGCATTGTCTCACATTTCGAAACGAATAGGATTTTAATCAAACAGCAACACGGTTTTCGGGCCAAACGTTCGTGCACCTCTAATTTGCTTCTCGCACGAGATGAATGGACGAAAGCCGTCGACGAAGGCACTGGTGTCGATGCTATATTTTTGGATTTCTCCAAGGCATTCGACCGTGTGCATCACGACATCCTTCTCCTTAAACTCGCTTCATACGGCGTTGGATCATCCCTGGTATCATGGATGAAATACTTCCTATGCGATCGCTCTCTCTGTGTTCGTGTGCGCGACTGCTACTCAGCCCCCTTTCCAATCAAGTGTGGCTTGCCGCAAGGTTCGGTTCTTGGTCCAAGACTCTTCATTATCTTCATCAACGATATCGGACAAGACATTGAATCCCCGTTCCTCCTCTTTGCTGATGATGTCAAACTTTGGCGCTCTCTTAAATCGTCTGATGATTCCCGTGTCTTACAAGACGACTTAGATCGCCTACATTGTTGGTCCTCACGAAACTATCTTCCATTCAACGCATCCAAGTGCAGCGTTCTCCCCATCAGTCACTCAGCTTGTTTTACCTACCGTTTGGGGCAAACAACACTTCAACGCGTTCGGCAAGAAAAGGATCTTGGACTTATCATTCAGCAAGACCTTGGTTGCACAGAACAATGCGAACGCGCAGCAGCTGCAGCCAACCGCAACACCGGCCTACTTCGCCGCGCCCTCGGGAAGTTCGACCGGTTTCTCTTCCCGACTCTGTTGAACATTTACATCCGGCCACACTTGGAATACGCAGTGCAGGCTTGGCGGCCGTGGCTATGCAAGGACATGTCACTCCTCGAAAACGCCCAACGGCGTGCGACAAAGCTCGTCCGCGGTATGCGCCACTTGCCATACGAGGAGAGATTGCGCCGTTTAAACACATACTCCGTTACGTACCGTCTTCTCCGTGGAGACATGATACTTACATACCGGATACTGAGCGACCCCTCCCATCCATGCAGCTCCCTACTCGTCCCATCCATCAGCAAAAATCTCCGAGGACATGGACTTAAATTGCTACATCAGCAAAGTCGACTTGAATGTCGCCGCAGGTTTTTCTCGGTGCGAGTCTGCAGTCCATGGAATGCTCTCCCATGCAAGCTTTTTGAATCCGCTTCTTTCGGTTCTTTCAAAGGTCTCCTCGATTCCCACCTCCATGAAATCTCCCACTCCCAAGACACTAATACCCCCTCGTGGCAACGGTAAGTTCTCTTTCTGTGCCATTTGCATTTTCGTCACTACCCCTCTAACACTTCTCCAGTTTCATTGCTCTTCCAGATCCCAGTATCGGAAGTCCAAGCGCACGCAGTCTCAGCTGACCCTGTTCCGGAGGATGTGGTGGGTAGCGGTGTCCCGGGTTGACGCCCTACCTGTCCAAATGCCACAAAAATCCACTGATGGTGCAGGCTAACGCGAATATGGCCCGCTATAAGGCCTTGGAAACTCGAACATTTTACTATTCTTTCCTTTTCGATCCACCGCACAATCCACCCTGCGGTTTTGTACAAGCTCCCCGCTTTTTATACCGTAATAAACTATTGATCTATTGATCTATTATGATTCGCTGGTGCAATTTCCCAGTACGCAAATTGTATTCTATTGTTCTGCCTGTGAAGCTGGTCGTCGTCGTGAGAAACTTTCAACATTACGGAATGTTTCGCTTCGATCAAAAACGATTATCGAATCTGCTCCTCAATCAGTCAAAAGGCTCCGTACTTCCGATTTCGAGGTCTCCATACCGTGTACCGTTAGTTTGCCCGCGTCCCCTTCAGGAAAGAAAAATAAAAATCGGGTTGAAGTCGATCGTGACCAGTTGAATAATTCCAACGAAATTGAAGCACCATCGTGGGTCGAGATAATTGCCAAGCAATCTCACAAAAGACGCAATCGCCCAGTGAACTGCAATGCTCCAATGATCGTCACCACGTCATGTACAAGCATACGTAGTGATAATCAAAGGAAGTCTGCTGCTCCGTCCATCACAGTGCGTGATAATAAGAACTATGCACCCGATCACATTGTCTATTAGTTTTCAGAGTGCCAGAATCCAGCAAAAAGTCTCCATCTGATCGGCATGCGGATGATCTGCAGCAACTTCAGGTGATTCTCGACAAAGTTCTTCATAATAACGACCAGGGTGTGACGATTAAAGCTCTTGTACGCCTCGGTAAAAGAAAACCAGATATCGATAGACCACTGAAAATTGTCTTTTCAGGATCTGAAGACCCCGCTAGATTACTCCCAAACTCCCACAAATTGAGAGGGACTGCGTTTGTTCTTAAACCTGACCTGTCATTAGAAGATAGAACTAAATTACGAACATCAGTTGAAGAACTCAAGCTCAGGCTACACAATGGTGAAAGCAACCTGACGATCAGAAATTTTCGAGTGGTCAGCCGTCAGAGGATGATTCAGCAGCCACTGCAGCTCAAACCACGAAGCCCGTTGCAATGCTGACAAATGCCCGAAGCATCTTGAACAAGAAAGACGAGTTTGAGACCCTTATACTCCGACATTCTCCTGTACTCTTTGCGGTAAGTGAAACGTGGTTATCGAGTAACATTGAAGATCGAGAAGTTTTCATGCCCAATTACTCCATCCGGCGATGCGATCGTTTAACTGACAGACACGGTGGTGTCCTCATTTACATTTCTAATGAGTGGATGATATCGGAAACCGTACATCATCGAGGTACCGATAATTTATGGGAGATGTTGATCTGCACAATTAAAAACTTTGAATCCCAAGCGCTTACTGTTCTTGTCTTTTATCGTAGTCCAAGATGTGTGGATGGTGCTTGGATGAATTTGATTCGAAAATACACTTCAAAACCGAGGATATTCATCATGGGCGACTTTAATTTGCCTGACATCGACTGGTCAATGTTATGCTGTAAGCCAGGGGCCTCCAGGCTCTCGTTATCGTTTCTCGACTTTGTAGTACAATAAAAATTAATTCAGCATGTTTTCGATGCGACCCGTTATGGTATTTCATCATCCTCGTGCCTGGACCTGATTTTCACACGGCACGAGCACTGCATATCTAACATCGAACATCTGCAGCCTCTCGACTCCAGTGACCACGCGGTAATCCTAGCATACACATGCCTTCCCAAACAAAAAACGTTCAGGAATCAGCGCATCCCTAACCCGTGGAAGACTGACTTCAATGTTCTTTTAACCGCCGCTAGCCAGCAGTCGTGGGATGCTGAGAATTTGAATCTTCACCTAGCCTGCAGAAAATTCCACGACAACCTACGGGAATTGTATGCAGCTCATGTTCCGATGAAGAAACACCCTAGCAGCTATCGTGGTCCTCCATGGTTTGATAAATGTCTACAAAGAATGATGCGTCATAGAAAGAGGTTGTGGTGTATCTTCAAATTGGAACCCACTGCGGTTAATTATGAAGCCTACAAATCAATTCGTAATGCTGTAACGAAAGTTAAAAGAGACAAGCGTCGAACCTTTGAGAGATCATTAATCGAAAATTCTTCGTCTCAACCCAAAAGACTGTACGCTCATGTAAACAAACGTTTGAGAAGGAAAGACGACATTTCATTCTTATCGGACGACAACGGCCACATCCTCACAACAGATTCATCAAGAGCCGAAACTATGGCAGAATTCTTCGCATCATGCTTCTCTGGAGAGCAGCCCGACCTCCCGCATATCAACGCAGCCGACAATGCTATGCTTGACACTGTCACATTTAATTCCGATGCTGTGTACGGACTACTCAGAGAACTCGATCCAACCAAGTCTCCTGGATGGGATGGAATCCACCCAGTTATACTGAAACATCTGGCTCCAATAATTTCTCGGCCCCTGGCTTGTGTCTACCAAAAGTCATTTTCGGAGGGCGAACTACCTATCGAATGGAAATATGGTGTCGTTAAGCCGTTTCATAAACAGGGTGACAAGCACAAGCCTAGTAACTACAGACCAATATGCCTTACTTCTGTTCTGTTGAAGATCATGGAGAAGCTGGTGAAACGCTGCATTGAAAATTATATTTACCATCGCGACGTACTTTCTCCTACACAGCATGGATTTATCAAAGGTAGGTCTTGCTTAACCAACCTCTTAATCACAAGAGAGGCTTGGGCTGATGCAAAAGACAATAAGATATCTGTCGATGTGATATTCTTCGACTTTTTGAAAGCTTTTGATAGGGTCAATCACCGGAAGCTGCTGCATCGATTGAGAGCATATGGGCTTGGAAGCTCGCTTTTGAAATGGCTTCATAGTTTTATCGCAGATCGGCAATGGCCTGTGCAAATCAACGTGTCCCTTTCTCGTTGGAGGCCTGTCAGCAGTGGAGTACCACAAGGGTCGGTTTTAGGCCCTCTCTCATTCATTCTTTATGTGAATGACATAACACGTAGTCTGCAATCAACTTGCTTGATGTTTGCAGACGATCTGAAAATATGGCGCGCAGTTGCTTCATCAAATGACCGTGAAATACTGCAAAAGGATGTAGATGCCATCAGCAAATGGGCGTCAGTCAACGATCTTCCGCTGAATGCTACCAAAACGAAACATTTGACGGTAGGCGTTCTGGACCCCTTTGATTATTACATCGATGACATGAAGATTGAGAGCTGTACGGAGACCAGAGATCTAGGCACGATTGTGACTTCCAGCTTGAAGACCGCAGCAAACACTGCTCAAGCACGATCAAAGGCCTTGCGATGCTTGTGGGCCCTGAGAAGAACGTTTGCTGATTGGTCTATTCCTATGACAAAAATACTTTTTGGCACGTACGTCCGACCACTCCTAGAATACGGTGTTGTAGCGGCGTTTCCCTGCACCGCAGCCGAAGAGCGACTTCTAGAAAAAGTTCAACGACTTGCGACGAGATCCTGCACCAGTATCTGCAAGCTACCATACGCAGAGCGATGTCTGAAATTGAATATTTTCTCACTAGCCTACCGCAGGGTTCGTGGTGACATGATACTCCTCTATCGGATTGTTTGCCGGAACGAGCTTCCTGGCCTCAGATCGCTTTTTGTAGTTATCTCTGACCATCGCACAAAGGGCCACAAATTTCGGTTGCTCGTCCAACGGACGAATCGTCTGTCGCACTGGTACAGATTTTGACAACGTGTTGTCGGCACTTGGAACTCACTTCCGGTCAAGGTTGTTGAAGCGCCAAGTCTATCTCTGTTCAAGAACAGCACCGATCAATTTCTCTGGTTCGCCAAAGACGACTGCTTCGAGAAACGAATCCACCTCCCAGGATACCCGAGGCGTTGGTAGCTATGCCGGTTCAAGAAAGAGCTTAAATGGAACTTTTGTACTCCTTCTGCTCTAAATATAATTGTATTGTATTTGTATTGTATTGTATTACTTAAACCGATAGATATGAATACAAAAAACCTGCCTCGACGGAAAATGTGGCAAATTGGTGGCTAAGGGAATTGAGTGCACAGCATGCAAGCGTTGGGATCACCCTAGCTGCTCAAGTATACACAAATTTCACTACGGGATTTATGCAAAATACCGCTGCATGCAGTGGTATTGTATCGTCTGTCATAAGGCTGCCATTGAAGCCGCTTCCGAAAACCCAAGGAATAGTGTGACGTCGCCAAGCTCGTCGGATTTTGTACCCGTCCAAACGTATGCATCTGTTGTGAGGGTTAACATAAGTTCTGAGACTGCAGCAAGCAAGGGGATAGCTCACAAGGCGGATCGGGATGCGTTATTGTCCAGGGCCGAATACATCGCAAAACAACTCTAGACAAGCATCAGGTTAAGCCTGGCAACCCTCCCTCTCATATTAGACAAAACTCTTCCATATCAAATAAGGGAAACTTAGCTGTACGGACATCTGATATCAGTAAGCCTGAAGCAACCCTAAGCGCTATTGAATCCGTTACGTTCTTACCGAACAGCACATCGCCACGAGTCTTGCTTTCCGGATTAGAAGACGTTGACAGGCTTATCGCAAATGAAGATGTCTCTAGTTGTTGCTCTTCGATGGATGCGGCCTCAATCCTCAGACAACGGTCCGTAGCATCCGTGAAAGAGGCTGTTGAACCGGATACTCCTGCTTCAAGTAGCACGCCAAAAAACATGCACCTCCCTCGGGTGCTTCGACCGAAGTCCAAGCAGGATTAGTTTCAGAAGCACGCAAAACCAGTGCCACAGTGTTGTACACTAATGTGTGCAGCATAAGAAATAACTGGGCTGACCTCTCTCTTCGTGTATCTGAGTCGCAACCCAGGGTTATAGCGTTTTCTGACACCTAGCTGTCCGCGCTTGATGATGTGCCAACGAACATCAGTGAGCAGTATCTCGTCATTAGATGCGATAGACCTAGCAATAGAAGAGGCGGTGGTGTTGCACTCCTCCTAGAGTATGGCTTGCACAATACGGGAACGTCTATATCCCTAACCAGTGAAAACGTCCAAGTTGTTACGAATATTCTGGCTTGCTACAAGTCCGCCTCGCGATTGCTTGTGTCTACGTCACACCCAGTGCAGCCCAACAGGAGATCACACAGCTGATTGAGACGCTCGATAGGTTGTTTCAATCAGCTCCCAGCATACTCATCTTAGGTGATTTCAAACTTCCAGACATAAATTGGTCCGATCCTCTAGGTTTAATCACCAAGCAATCCGAAATGTTTCTCGAATGGCTCCATGTTTGTTATGTTTTTGATATGGAGCTAATATTGACGATTGAATTGCACCTGGCTATGCTTCTACGATACTTGCCCAACCGACTATTGAGAGAGATGCTATCAGGTTGCCCAGACCTAGACAGATATGAAATAAAAAATCTAAAAATTGGTATTCTTGTTTATTATCTTTTTTATTAGACAATGTGCAGATATATGGTGGGGCATTTAGAGTCTAATTTCCTTTTAAAGCTCAACACATTTGGGAGGTTTACAATACAATCTGAGAGCTTGTTCCAGAAGTTGACCACACGGTTGCTGAAAAAGTGCTCACGTGCCAGCAACCTGGACCTACTCTTATGAAGTTGCATAGAATTACACCTTGTAGGTGTTTTAGGGGCAAGTTTAATCATTTCTGTAACATTATCACCCGTAAGACCCTTTATGATCTTGAAGGCTTCTGTTAGGTCACCTCGCAGCCGCCGTCTCTTTAGTGAGAACAAACCGAGGTCCTTGAGTCTAACCTCGTAGGTTTTACCTGTCTGAACCTCAACCATCCTAGTCGCAAGGCGCTGGACCCTTTTGAGACATGCTATATCTCTTTTTTTAAGTACGGCGCCCATGATTGAACGCAGTATTCCAAGTGAGGCCGCACGACTACTTTGTATAAGGGATTGAAGAATGAAGTTTTTCGGCAAGATAACGCTGAACGAAGCCTGAACAATTCTCTGCGAGCCTTGTTTGCAGCTTCGGCACATTGAGTAGCCCACATAAAATCACCTGGTATAGTTATGCCGAATATCTTTCACTTTCTGAGCAGCAGCTATTCTCATAGTTCCCTCGCTGACTCCTAGTTGGGTTGTCGCTAAGTCACTCGTCAGAATGCAGCTCTTCCCCATGTTTGGTAGGAAGTCCCATGTTTTTGTCTACTCGCTTATTTTTTATAAATCAGAGATAAGAGTATCTCTACTGTCGGTTCCTAGTATCTTAACATCATCAGCAAAGAGGAAGCAGCGTGAACTCAAGCCTTGAGGCACTCCACTGAGAATCAGTGATTCCTCCGAGCACATTCCTTCAATTATAACATAGTTAGTGCGATTAGTTAGGAAGCTGTCTAACCTTCGATGTAGGTCACCAGTGATGCCACACATACTCAGTTTGTGCAGAAGGTACCTATGGCTCACTGAGTCAAATGCCTTTTAAAAATCAAGATAGCATACTTCGACTACTTTACCTTAACGAGGCATAATGTCACTTCGTCAAGAAAGCTTAGAAGATTGGTTAGGCAGAACCTTCCTTTCCAGAATTCGTGCTGGGCATCGGATAATGAGCAATTGGCTACCAAATATTTACATATCTGGTGCAGATGGATTTTTTCCAAGCACTTGCAAAGAATGCTTGTCAGGATTACTGGCCTGTAGTTGCGTACATCCGAAATAGGACCATTTTTGTATATGGCTAATACCGCCGCTCGTTTCCAATCATCCGGTAGTAATCCTTGGAGTAAGGTAGCTTCAAAAAGATTTTTGATTGCAAGGCTAACTATATTCGCGAGCGGTTGAAGAATAGCCGGATGTATACCGTCGGGCCAGCCGACTTAGTTTTATCCAGCTGCGACAGAACTGTGGTGACGATTTCCTGATTAACCTCCACCGAGCTTAAGAGAGGTGCTCTGCACTCGTGAGTTTTTAAACAGTTGCCTGAATTGCGCCGATGAACAGTGCATGAGAATAAACGCTAGGCATCGCCTTTTTCGTGTGCAGTCAAAGTAGTGTTGCCATCATCCAGCACTAACGTACCTATTTCTTCTCTTAAAGATCGATTGGACTGAACATAGCCATAAAATGCTTTCAAGTTAATCTTTGCTTTTTGGGAAATCGGGATTCGAAGTCTCTTTTAGCTTTCCTTTGCAGCGCAACAGCTGAATTTCTGTTCTGTATGTACTGCAGTCTAGATCTGTAAGTTCCACAGAATTTGTAAGCCCTCCAGCTACGTTCACGACATCTAATAGCCTTGCGAATAGATGCGTTCCACCAGGGGGGTTTTCCTTGCGACTGGTTGTAGAGGAGCAAAACTATCCTGTAGTTGTAAAAGGTTCCCTTTTATAGTATTCAACCTGATTTCTACCCTAGGTTCTAATTCGTCTGGTTCCCAACTTAGATTTATTGATTGAGGTTGTAGTTGGACGATGTCCATTCGACCAAAGTTGCGGGATATCTTCACTTGGTGACTAGTGTACACTAAAGTCTAGTCAAGAAGAATTACAGCGTGGTCGCTCTTGCCTAAAGGCGAAAGGTAATTGATTCCATAAATATCTCTTTCATGAGACGATAGAACCAAATCTAAAGTGGACGGAGTATGTCCTGTCCTAAACGTTGTAGGTTACCTGACATGCTGATTAATGGCCCCCACTGCGATATCTGATCGCGGGGACCAGTCTGGAAGACGTGCTGCGCCTACTTTGGAAAGGTTACTAGTAAGGGTTTTTAACTGCCTATGCCACGTGATGGTTTGGCCACCCCGAGATTTACGCCAATCAGGATGTGGCGTCGCAAAAAGAATCTGTTTCGGAAGTCGGTGGTCCGGCATCCGTAAAACGTGACCCAGCCAGCGTAACCTATGCAGGTTGATCTGCTTCTCTATATCGACATTACTACCCAACAACTTATTTCGGAGAGCATCGGTGCGCATACGATTGTAACAGCTAACTCCTAGAATGCTGCGGAGACACCGGTTGTCAAATACTTGGAGACGCTGAATGTGTTCTTTACGTATGGTCCAAGTTTCACCCATATAGTGAAACAGCTCGAACAGTCGCTTTATAGACTCTACCATTTTTGATTGTATTTGACAATCAATGAAACGTCCCAAGTTGAGTGACGCGCAAAATCCCAGAGGTATATCAGAATCCAAAGCGGATTTGTCTATAAATGCGGTACTGTATTGAGGCAATCAAAATATAGTAAAAACATACCTCAAATATTGGGGTCAACCGGGTAAATCCGGGTCAATTTCAAAACAATATCGTGTACGTACAAAGTTACGTACACGAGTCAAAATCAAATCAAGTTCAAATGTCCGACCGTCCCACGCAATCGAGATTACGACAAATTGTGCGCAGTAAATCAAGGTCAAAATAAGCAAAAGGGTCCGTAAATCAATATGATAATGACAGGTCAGAAAAACAGTGTGGAAGGCGACATTGACGGAACAGAAAGAAGCAACAACACTTGAGTAACAGAGATTGTCCTTTCTGACGCCAGAGGTGACCTAGGTTTCGGAATGCTACGTTCGCTTTAGAAATGCGTGCCGAGACTTCGTCATTTAACGATGCAGAATTATTGATACAACTACCGAGATACGTAAAATGATCTACAATTTTAAGAGCCCGATTGTCAAGTAATGAAGTGCTGTTCGATATGTCGATGTCATGCAGCAGAACACTGCATTTAGAGGGTGCAAAACGCATTTCAAATGCGGGCACAATACTAGATAGCTTGTTCAGTATCGCCTGTGCATCTGTGTACGAGTCGATGAGCAGAACTATATCATCAGCATAGTCCAAGTCGAGAAGCTTGCCGCCTGGCATTATGTGAACTCGGAAAGCTGGGGCACCATCGTTGCACAACTCCATAATTGCATCAATTACAAAATTGAACAAAAAAGGAGAAATCGGGCATCTTTCTCGGACGCCACTTGTGGTGTGGAATTTGGGTGAGACTTCGTTGTAAACCTTAACGCATCCGGATGTATGAGCATAAAGTGCACGTAGTAGTAGAATACTGTGTTCAGGCGTGGTGTCCTCACTACAAAAAGGACGTCCTTCGACTTGAAAGTGTACAGCGCCTCGCAACTCGCATAATTGAAGGTCAGCGAGGGAAACCGTACGCTGTGCGCCTATTGTCTCTCGATCTTTTCTCCCTTAGGCGCCGTCGTTTAAGAGGTGATTTAATAGAAACCTTTAAGATATTGAAGGGTTTGAGTGGCGTGCAAATGAACGACTTCTTTACCTTAAGCCCCGAGCTGGGCACCCGGGGCCACAAATGTCCAATCAAGGTGTATGCTATACGCGAACATGGCCCGCTATAAGGCCTATTTGCCTCCGTTTTTATCTCTTCATGTATGCTTTTTAGCACGCTTTGTGCGACCCTCTGTACACACCACCCAGTGGTTTCTTACAAGCTATCAGCTTTTATTACCACAATAAAACTATTGACTATTGACTATTGACTATTAAAATTGCTAAGAAACGATGTCGGCTAGACTCCAGGAAACACTTTTTCAGCCTTAGGGTTGTTAACTTCTAGAACATTCTTCCAGAAGAACTTATATCCTGCAGTACCGTGTCTAGTTTTAAGCAGGGGTTGGACCGCAATTGGGGTAAGTTGTTTCCTGAATACTCTCCTTAATTGCTATACAAGCTTAGGTTTTTCATCTTTTAGCGTTATCCCGTAAATAGAGTGAGGGCTAGAGTTCTCTGTTTTTTATTTTTATTATACACAATGCTACTTCAGCTGACCTCTCACCGTGTTGGTGAAGAGAAACTGCTTATTCTTTTTCCAGCATCGGCTATAACGCGGTGCTTCCTAAGTTCAACCCGGATAATCTCTTGGCTTCGCGATCGGCGAAGATTTCAAATAGACAAAAAGAATATACGTTTTGGCAGTGGTGGGTGCTTCTCTGCAGCTTTCCACCGAAAGAAATTCTGGACGCTCGATTGGCTTGTTAGCCACATACTGTCCTGTGCAAACTGAACTGAACTGAATGTTGGCATACTTTTGCGGAACGCCTTTGCACAGCAAGGTGTTAAACAGGACATTCCGATCGACTGAATCAAATGCTCCATTGAAGTCTAAAAAGATGGCTATTGTCGGCTGTCGATAAGTGTGCAGCAGTTCTAAGATCCGTCGAAGAGTAAAAATGTGGTCGACACAGCCTCTGCCAGGCCGGAACCAAGTTTGCTGCTCTCGGATCCGTGATTCCCTATGCGATGTTAATCTTCGAAGACATATGGACGCTTAACCCAGGATGCTGCAGCTGTGGCCGAAGCTCTGAAAGCTCATTTTGCCTCGATTTTTCAATCTTCTTCGGGCAACATCACGATTCCTGTAAATTCATCCCCATCCCATTGCACTTTATGTGACATCGAATTTACACCCACAGTTATATATCATAAACTAAAAAACTTACGGCCCACCAGTTCCGCTGGACCAGACGGTTTCCATCCCCGAACCCTACGCGAATGTGCCTCCTCTCTCTGTTATCCCTGGCTAATCTTTTCACGCACCTTTTTGCTAACGGCTGTGTCCCACTTGACTGGAAGTGTGGATCTATCTCTCCCGTCTATAAAAGCGGCTCTCGATCTCTCGTGTCTAATTACCGACCGATAACATTACTCTCTGTTATATCGAAACTTATGGAATCTATTATCAGTGACTCTCTGATCCAGTTCATTGAAGGACTACACCTTCTGTCTGATTCGCAACACGGTTTCCGTCCCCGGATATCATGTGTGACAAACCTGATGCTCGCACGTGACCACTGGACATCCGAAGTCGACAAAGAACGAGAGATTCACCTAGTATACTTAGATTTCTCGAAAGCTTTCGACAGAGTCAACCATCGAATCTTGCTCCGCAAATTATGTTCTCTAGGGATTGCAGGTCAGTTGCTTCAGTGGCTTGAGAGGTATTTATCAGATCGCCGCGCTTGCGTCCGCGTCGATGGATGCCTCTCTTCAAGTTTCAGCATTTCCAGCGGTGTCCCTCAAGGCTCTGTACTCGGGCCAACCCTATTCCTATCCTTCATTGATGATGTCGTTCAAGCCATTGATTCCCACACGCTCATGTATGCCGACGACATGAAACTCTGGAGAGTCATCACATGTCAACACGACAGCGATCAACTACAGGACGACCTCAATTCGCTTTATGTGTGGTCACTCGAAAATTGCTTACCGTTCAATACAGAGAAATGCCGCGTCCTTTCAACGCGTACAAATTCTAGCCCAAGCTATTACCTGGGATTACACCCAATTAAGACGACTTCCTCAGAAAGGGACTTAGGCATTATCGTGCAGTCCAACATGTCAGTCTCGCCGACGTGTCTGAGAGCAGCCAATAAAGCAAACGCCATGCTTGGTCTTCTCAAACGTGTTTTTCGCAGATTTGAACCTCAATGTTTGTCGCTTTTGCTCAAAACATTCATCCGTCCACATCTCGAATACGCCGTTCAAGTTTGGTGCCCGTGGTTACTGAAGGACCAAAGACTTCTTGAGGCTTCCAAGCGACGCGCCACAAAACTTGTCAGTGGTCTGGCCTCGTATCCTTATCCTGAACGTCTTCGCTCCCTCAATCTCTTTTCAGTGAAATACAGAAGGCTCCGTGGTGACCTCATTCTCACCTACCAAATCCTCTCATCCACTGATCACCCTTGTAAGCACATTCTCGTCCTTAATCATGAAACTTCACATCTTCGTGGCCATTCACTCAAACTTTCATATCAACACTCACGCCTCAACTGTCGCAACCATTTCTTTTCCCTCCGGATATGTACTCAATGGAATAGTCTACCCCAGGAAGTCGTATCCGCAACATCCGTAGAGGTTTTTAAACGGAGTCTGGACGCTCATTTGAATGATCTCCACAACAACATACCTTGAGGCCTTGTCTGTCCGATTGCTGCTGTTCTCGGATCACACTGATCCACTACACCGCATCGCGTACTAGCTTCATTTTTTTCAGGTACGTTGTCCTCCTTGCCTTACTACTCCGTTCATTCCCTTCCTAACCACCTGTCAGTTTTACTTGTTTCCAGGTCTAACGCCACCCCGATGCCTCCGGATTCTCCTGCTACCGCCTCGCAATATAAGGAAGGCGCAATTCCAAAGCGAGTGTGGCCCGCTATAAGGCCTCCCCGTCCCCGAACAGATGACACTCACAATTTTATTTCCACCACATTGTACATACCAACCTGTGGTTATTTTTAAGCTATGCTTTCACTCCACAATAAACCATTGAACCATTAATAATCTCGTAATTATGGGAGTAAGACTTATTTCACGATGATTAGAGCATGGGCTTCGCACACCTTTTTTAAATATAGGTATGATAACCGATTCGTCCCAACTCGGAGGGACGGATTCTGATAACCACACTTCACGGAAGAGATCGCCTAATGTGCTGATTAGGACTTGGCCACCTTCTTTGAACAAGACAGGTTGTATGTCATCGGAGACAGCAGCTTTGAATCGTTTCATGGATTCGATACATTCTTTAATTTCTAAATCATTAGGGGGATCTACGCTAACAGACCAAGGATCACACTGCTTCAAATGAGGGAAAGATTCTGTTGCAGGCGACCAGCTGAATTGTTCTTCAAAATGTTCGGCCCAGCGTGACAGGCGGCGATTCTTATTAGTGATGAGAGTACCGTCTAATTCCGCTATAGTCTCACTTACTCCTTGTTTCGTAGGCCCAGTCGATCGAATAAGTTGGAAGAGTTTTCGCACGTTACCCGCATTATTTGCTATTTCCATTTCTTCGACCTTATTTAGCCACCACCTTTCTCTGTCTAGTCTTAAGCTCCGTTTAGGTTCATTTCTCACGCGTCTACTTAAGAAGAAGAAGAAATTGACTTTATTCGTACACACGAATTTTCAGCTGTTACAATAATTTCACCACAAATTAAAAAAATGATAAACATGTCCCGACATCGAGTTACAATTTGTCGACTGAACGATTTTTCTTGTCCGTCTTAATTGATTGACATACGATCGAGTTTACTAGCAAAAGTTTTTGGGTCAAACGTTTCACTGCAAGTCCCGGTATCTCGTACTTCGTTCTAAAGTGCACGTCCAAATTTGACCTCAGTTGATCCGAAAATATTTGATGCATTTTACCCTCGGAGAAATTAACTATATGCACGGCCGATTTGAAGGCCCCGCAATGTTTATGTGTTGTGTCCAGGACCATGAGGTATTTGGCGTCGCTGGTGGAGAATTTCTATAGAGCGCTGTGAAATCCAATGGGACTTTTGGGTTAGTCGTGTAGTCTCACAGGCTGTTATTGCAGCAGCTCGCATAATCCCTGCTATTTTGTTCCACCTTTCATCGGCAGTTGCACACTGAGCAACTGGGAGTGAGTTACTCAAGGTGGTCCTATAAATGTCTTGAGCTGCAGGCAGAGAGAATTTTTCGACCACAATGCGTTTCCCATTCGAAGGCTTCGTACCGGAGAACTTTAACGAGAACCTACATCGCACAAGAGCATGATCTGGATTTATGCAGGTATTCCAAAAGGAGCGGCAGTCCTCAATGCAACCTCTCCAGCGAGCACGGATGTGCAATCGTGCAGCATTTCTGTGCTGTATGGCTAACATCGTGCTAAATTGATTGGCCATCGGTGGTGAGCTGCATGCTGAAACAGGTTGGAGTTTCACTACAATTTCTATTTTCTTTCTCATATCTGTCTAGACCTGGGCAACCTGACAGTATCTCAGCCCACGTGCAGTCTCTGACTGTACGGCACTTTGCTTGGATCAGGCTTGTGCTTTCATACATACACTTATGGCGATATGGTCGATTTGGGCTGAAGGTTGGCTTCCATCCGGCGAGCGCCATGCGGTAATTTGACATCTTTTATTGCGAAAGGAAGTGCTGCTAATGAATAATCGAGATTGTGCACAGAATTGTATAAACCGTTCACCATTATCTGTGCGTTGGCTTTCAAGACCAAACATGCCACCTAATTGTGATTCAGATGTATCTAAGCGACCCAGTCTGGCATTCATATCTCCCGCTAAGACAACAATATGGGAGCTTTTTGCACGTCGCAAAAGAGCATAAAGATCGTCGTAGAAGGTGTTCTTCTCGTCGTCGGAATTGGTGTTAGTCGGAGCGTAAGTTGCTACAATAAACAAACATCTCTGATTATAAGATTTTGAGTTTGGTCTAATATTAGGGGCTAGTCTAACTGCGCACATCCTGCTATTCCAAGGAATCCAATCGATTAGAGATAATTCGGCACGTGAATTCAGCACTATACTAACACCCGTCTGTCCTGAGATGGCAGCTACAGAATCACCAGAGCAGCGCAAAAAGTAGCGAATTGAAAGGTTTGGGGCAGTAAGTTCAGTAATTATGGACGGATCATATATATATATATAGATTTTTTACAATCATTTAAAAATGACAAAGTGCCACCCAATCAATTTGGGTGTGGGCGTGATACTACCCGGTTGCCCAGGCCGAAGTAGAGGAGTTGATCTTGAGGACTCCCACCTCAAGCCTTTGGCACGAAAGCCTAACCCGCAAGGCAGCGGAGCGAGATTAAGGATCGCACCTATCGGGGCCGGATACTGTAGGTACAGTTCACAAGCCATTCGCGAGGTAGAGACCAAGCAGGGACTCCCGACATCATCCCAACCAGTCGAGCCGGTGATCCTTGTGGATTCATACGCCTCTTCTGGTATACAATGTCCGCGAGGGACAAGGAGACTGTGTTTGTCTGGCTTCTCACCATTGACCCACCTGGTATGAGTAACTCGTGAGATCCACGACGACAATCAAACCCAGTATAGCCTCAATGGATCATCGAGGCACGCAAGCGCTGCACCACGTCAAGGTCCAGTCTCGGCCGCAACGGGTGTCCATTTCGCCGAGCTGGCATTTTGGCGGTAGGACGTTTAGTTATCAAGTTAGATGACAACGCCAATCAGGAAAGATGATCATCAACTTGAGCCTTAAGCCTAAAGGATAACATAATTAACGTGTGCGAGTAATTATGTAGTTGATTGCACGGATGTGCAATTGTGCATTAATTCCCCTCAGTGCTGCATTTAGAAGCACACCAAAGTCTCAATTTATGTACGAAAGCATGAGTATGGTCCAGGGAAAGTGCCGCGCAGTTCAGGGACTGTACGTCGGCTGAGATACTGGCGGTTTACCTAGGCCTAGAAAGATATGAGATAGAAATGGTAATGAGACTTCAGCGTATTTCAGCGTGCAGCTCAATCAATTTAGCACGGTGTTAGCCACACAGCACAAAAGTAACGCAAGATTGCACACCCGTGTCTAGGTCAACGCAACCCGGCAGAGTCTTAGAATGTGCGGCACTCTGCTTGGATCCTGGCGGGTTATTTGACAACACAACTGACAGATCATTCGCTAGAGTTGTGGAGATAACAGGTGGAAAAAAACTGAAGTGTCTCGATGCAGGTGCTGAACTATTGGCAAACGTCACGTTGTAAAATGACTGTTTATGAAGAATTGCTCCTCCCTAAGATGATGTGATGTGAAAGCACAAGCCTGATCTAGGCGAAGTGCCACACAGTCAGAGACTGCACGTGGGCTGAGATACTGTCAGGTTGCCCAGGCCTAGACAGACATGAACGAAGAAATAGAAAAAAATAGAAATGGTAGCGAGACTCCAGCGTTTTTCAGCATGCAGCTCACTACCGGTGGCCAATAAATTTAGCACGATGTTAGCCGTAAAGCACAGAAATACTGCACGATTACACATCCGTGACTGTGCACTACGACTGTGAAAAGAAATCTAAGAAGTCTCCATGCCCTCGATAATTGTTGTCTCCCGATGTTGTTGTTCCATCGCTGGATTTAGATGGTACCATCGCATATGAAACCCAGCTTGATAGCGTAGTAGACACATAAAAGGCATTAAAACGACAAGTGGTCGATCCATCAAGTAGTGCAAAGGCAAAAGCATTTATGATCGAAACGTTGATCACACTAAGGACTCAACGACAATCGGTCAACAAAGTTAACTCCCGAATCCCACTAAGCAACAAACCGCCAGTCAATCAATCATTACTATTATATGGAAGAATCACATTACAAGTTAACTCCATTATCATCATGAAGCCAACGTCTGGAGCCAAACAAAGGGCCCAGCAACATAAATTTCACAGCAAGATCATCTATGTGTTAAATTAAACACTCTATGTGATTTAAAAACTCATGTGAGTTCGTGCCACCCGACTCCTTCTTGCACGGATGTGCAATCGTAGAGTACTGTGCGGTTAACCGTGATAAATTGATTGGCCACGGCTGCATGCTGAAACACGTTGGAGTCTCACTACCATCTTTATTCTCTATTTCTCATATCTGTCTAGGCCTGGGCAACCTGACAGTAATATCGCCCATGTGCAGTCTGTGACTGTACGGCACGTTGCCTTGGTCAGGCTTGTGCTTTCATACCAT
>JACCGJ010006561.1:0-23034 GCA_013407085.1 Atriophallophorus winterbourni | reverse complement strand
TTAAGGGATGATGTAGGGTATTTAATATTTTATATGTCAGTATCACATCGCTTCGAAGGCTTCTTTGGAAGGGAGTGGGGAGCCTCAGTTTTTGCAATCGTTCCTCTTACGTTAGTTTACGGAAACCTCTTACGAGTTTGGTTGCGCGATGGTATATTTTGTCAAGCAAAATTATATCCTTTTTTAACCACGGAGTCCAAGCTTGCGATGCATGTTCCATGGTTGGAATTATATAGGCGTTCATGATGGTGGGCGAAGTTCCAGGCAAGAAGGTTATGAAGATCCGTCGCAGCATACCTAGAAGCTTGGAAGCACGCTTGTAGATAACCTCAAAATGCAGGCTGTTCTTCAGGCTGCCGCATACCCAGACTCCAAGATCCCTTTCCGATTCTGTCCAGCTCAAAAAAGTCTGCCCAAATTGATACTGGTACTGGAATGGCTTACCAATTTGCAGCACCTTGCATTTTTGGATATTGAATGGCAAATTATACAGTACCGACCATTCGTGTAGAGGATCTAGATCACGTTGTAGCTGTACACAGTCCGCAATGGTTTTTATCCGGGTCCAAAGTTTATTGTCATCAGCAAAAAGAATCACCTTGCATGCGAGCGTCTCCGTTAAGTCGTTGATGTAAGCCAAGAAAAGTACTGGCCCGAGGATTGAACTAGAGGCATCAATAGCCTGTGATAGTACCCCGTTGATTCGAACGATCGTCTTACGCCCACTGAGGTAACTTTCAAGCCATATGAGTAACTATCCGCTGATACCCATCTGCTTCAGCTTTCGTAATAGTCGAAAGTGATCAACTCGATCGAAAGCTTTAGACATGTCCAGATAACAAGCATGGATGCTCGCTCCATCGTCAACCGCTTGGGTCCAGTCATTTAAAACCGTCAACAGGTTTGTCAAGCATAATCGAGATTTACGAAAACCATGCTGTGCTACAGATAGCATATTTTGGGATTCCAGGTGATGGACTATATTTTCTGTCACTATCCGCTCTAGAACTTTGGATATCACAGGAAGTAGGGTGACAGGACGGTAGTTTGCCGGATCTGAACGTCTACCGCCTTTGTAGAAAGGTGAAATTACCCCTGTCTTCCACTCTGTGGGCACCACTCCTTTAATGAGAGAATGTTTGAACAATTAACACAAACGTTCACACAGCTGCTGATAACAGGATTTTAGTATAGTCGGAGTGATCCCATCCGCTCCAGGGGATTTCCTAGGGTTCATTCGACACAAATGTCGTTGTATAATCACTGGATTTATCTTGATCTCAGTCAGCTGTTGCGTCACTGTTGATGGCGGTAATTCTTCAGTTGATCGAATCGATAACGAACTAAATACTTTAGCATAAAATTTAGCGAGAGCATCAGCTTTTTTTGCTGAGACTGTTAATCCTTCGTCAGTAAGAACAGGAAACACCCCTGGTTTCACGCTAGATCGAGCATTGACAATCCGATAAAGCAATTTAGGATTTCCTACCATTTTCCAAGATAGAAAGCGATGGTAATTTTGCTTGTCTTCTTTGATGAGAGTGTTTACTTTGTTGCGAATTCCGCAAAATTGTTGCCACGACGCATCAGTATTTGTATTTCTGTGTTGAAACCATGCAGAGTTCCTCTGCTTAATCCATTTTTTCGTGCGACTACGAAGCTTAAAGCGAAAGCTGCTCAACCTTCGTTCATTAACAAATCGCGAATTTTGATATATGTTGACTGAACTCTTTCTGTGATTGCGGCGCAATGTGTTTCCGTGTTGTGATAATCAAGCACTCGCCAATTTACTAACCTAAGCGCGTCACGTAAACTCACGTAGTCGATCCTTCTGAATAGTTTTGCGGACTCACATACTCGTCTAGCGCTGCATACATATTCGAAGCCTAACACAAGATGATCACTTCGACCGAGAGGGGCAATGTAGTCAACACCTTCAACTGCTGTTGCCTCGAAAGTAAGGATTAAATCCAAAACGGATGGTAACTCTGATCCTCTTTTGTGAGTAAAGTCGGACACATGAATATACAGTGGAATCATGTCGATCAGCTCACGGAATTTATGATCAGTTATGTGTAGAGGATGATCTTATCTGTTAAAAAGATGAGGAAGGTTGAAGTCCCCCATGACCAGTAATTGGGAGCTTCGCATCTCTCCGGCATATTTTAGAGCCTCTAATTCCCTGTCGTTTTGAGCATCCGTCGAAGATGGAGGGCGGTATATTATACCAATGATGCAGTCGTCCTGTGACTCCTGTGTAAGGCTACACCAGAGGGTATCTTCTTTTTCGAAATTGGGATCGTGAATCTTCATGCACTGAAGACGTTCGTGAAAGTATAAAGCCACACCACCACCTTTTCGTGGACGATTGTTCCGTAATAGTATCATGTTTGCGATCGACAGTTCCTTTTCATTCATACAACATTAAAACCAGTTTTCAGTCACAGCGATGAGGTCTGGTGAGTATCGTTTACACAGCTCGGTTATTTCAGCCAATTTATCGAACAAACTTTGGGCATTCGTATAGAGACACTTTATTGAGCTTTTAGCAGGTAACAACGAGTCAGTAACAGTATTTATTGGTCCGACGCTGTCGACGTCGGACATTTGTCGTTTTTTGATGCAAGTTGAGATATTTTCACTGGCGACTTTGAGTCAGACTTGGATGCCTTTGCAATTGAATGCTGCAATTTGACTTCAACATTGTTGGGATTGCACAATCTAACGTTATCGGGTAATCTCTTTCGGTATAGTTTTAGTTCGGATCGGACAACATCTGCCATACTACTTGACAAAAATGTAATCTTGAGTGGATTTGAACATTTTGCTTGATAGCAAGGTATTCGGTATGTGTCGACGACTACAGAATTTGAAAAGCCCATAGTCTCGGCAATAAATGATCACTGTTTACGATCGTGCTCTTTTCTTCCGTAAACCGTCGTGGCTGCTGTATTTTCAGGAACGTCGAGCAGAATAATACTCCTTGATGCTGCTTGATCTCGACCATTGGGTGTTTGTTGCCTTTCCCACCAAGGTACGTCAGCATGTATACGTTGGTGTGAATCACTTCATGTTTGGAGCAAATACGAATTGAGTAGGATATTTTCCATGTCCCTTTCGTTGGCAAAAGTGATCTTAAGCAAACGTGGTTTGTCTTGGTTCGGGGACTTCGGGTAACGAGCGAGCCGAGTTACCGATACCGGGTGTATACCATCTAAGCCAATTCGATTGTGATTTGGATATCCTCGACGATCGCGACGTCAATGGATTATCTTGGTTGTGTTTTTTGTTATAGCTGAATGTTGAAAAAAAGAAATCTGCTTTTTATTCAGTAGTACAGTAAGATGTGAAAATGCGACAGCGCCGCAAGCGATGGTTTGTTCATGTTTACAGAATGGAAATGGTCGTATTCCGAAAGATCCACTCTATGGTCAGTTGCACCTAGGAAGATGACCATTGGGCAGACAGCACTTGCGGTACAAAGACGTTTGCAAACGAGATATAGAAGCTTTTAGCATTGACCAGACGAGTTGGGAAGAACTTGCTCTCCACCGCTCACATTGGAGGCACTGTGTAAAGCGTCGTCTGCAAGTTGGGGAGGAGCAGATACAGATCATGCCTGCTGAACGCAGATTTCACTGCCGGCGTGCAACTGACGCAATACACTCGAGTTCTGACTTTCGTTGCTATCGCTGCGGGAGAGATTGTTCCTCCTGAATCGGATTGTTTAGTCATTTCAAAAGCTGCAAAACTTGAACATTCACGCGATTTTGATATACATCCATGGTTGACATCGACCGAAGGAGGCCAACACACAGACACAAAGTAAGATGTGGGCTGGAGAGGAATCGTGTACAGAAATACAGAAAAACATAAACATTCACTTTCGTAACAAGGAAACGCTTGACAAATCGGTTTTCCAAATCTTGTATAGCAATGTCTGAGTAGTTAGGAAATTAAGTACGTCAGTTGCGGTGTATATTCTGCTTAAAAGGCACTACGAAACTGCAAGACATAAGTTCTTTTGGAAGAGTTTTTCACAAATGCTCCACTGTGACGCTGAAAGCCATTTATCAGGTGTCCAGTTGATATTGCTCCTTAGCACGTTTGTATGAATGTGCACGGGTGCTTCACACGTGAATTAGTGCAAAGAAGCCGTTTATGATGGAGTTGCTTAAACCTGTCAAGATCTCAACGACTTAGTGCAAAGAATCCGTTCATGATGAAGTCGCTTTGAGATCATAAACGTTTCAATTAAGTCAGAATAGTTCTATGAATAGTTCTAGTTCAATCATGCCACTTGCGAGACACTCTATGCTTTTGAATCGGACGATGTCTTTTTTGTATTAGGGCTGCCGCATTTGACAAAATATTCTAAACGCAGCCAACTATTACCTTGTAAGTTTGCAGGAATCCATCAGATTGTCTGTTTTACAGCACTTGTTTCAGCAGGCAAATTAACTTGCGTGCAAGCTGAGCTTCATTGGCACATTGCCCTAAGCCATTTGATATCGGACTAAACCATTACAACTCAAATCATACACACACTATGCGGTGTTAACGCTGAGATTATTTTTCGACACCTGGACCGAGTTCGTATTATCAAGTTCTGACAAGAAATTAAGTGGGAAGTCAAACTGTTATGCCCAGCTCGAAATTGACGCAAGTTCGTGCATCATCAGAGATGAGGACACGTTTACATCTTATACCTTCCACCTAATGATATCTAAATATGAAAAACAGTATTGGACCGAGTGCTGAACATTGTGGGACACCACTCGTGGATTCACAAATTCAGGATATTCCGATATCTATTATGACTCTCAGACAGGCAATTTGCAAAACGTGTTAGTGGATTAAAGGTGACGCCAACATCCTTCAAATTCTAACGTTGCTAGAAGTGATCGATCGGAAGCCTTAGATATATATTATGTAACTTGCAGGTATGGAACTCCTTTCTTCTTATTATTGCGTATAATGTTTAAAATAGGTCGGCATGGCAAAGATAAATAGGCATACGTTACTAAACCTGTTTTATCTGAGAACGAATTTCATGGCTCCTAATCTGTCTGATGAAACTGTCACACACCAAGACTTCCAATACCTTTAAAACTATTTGAATAAGCGTAACAGGACCGTAAATGTTCGGATCCGAACTACTGCCATTTTCAAAGATTAGTTAAATAACTTCCCGGTTTACAATTCAGGTGATAGGATTCCCGTATTTAGGGTGTTCAAATATATCAAAATTTGGGTCTAATAGCTAATGCTTACATGACTTCAAAATAGCAAGCTTCATCCTGCATACCCACAGGTATTTTTAAACGTTTAGCCTGCTCAAACGCTTTCTAAAAACCGTATGATTTACATCGACATCAGTTAAGCTTTCCACCTCCATTGAACGTGCAAACGTGTTGGCAGGCACCCAAAATTTAGACATGCAGATAAATCTTTCCAAGGACTCAGCTGCATTCTTCATATTATCTGTAAATCCGTTCACTGTTTGGATGATAATAACTTCAGGTTTAACATTCGTCGAATTTTAACGATCGTGCGGAGAAAATTAGGATTATATTTATCATCATCCGATTGTGATATTTGTTTTCTTCGCGAAATAAGATGTTAATTTGTTCCAGAAAAGTCAAAACTTTTACAGGTTGTGCGTGGTTATGTAGTCTGGTTTGTGTAATATCGCTTATCTCTTCAGTAGTGAATGAAGCTGCGGTATTTGAAACAATATGATGAAGCTGATGTTCTAGGCTGACGTTTCGTCTCTTTCTAGAAGATTTGTCTTTAAAGGCTGACAAAGGGTGTTTCTGCATTTTTAATTTTGAGATGCCTCTCGCTAGCATATAGATTGTTCCAAAAAGTACAATGTGATCAACCCTTTCGATGATTCTAACAATAACATATGCCCTTCTGGCGCTCCACACGACACATTTTCCCAGTGGACTCTTATACTGTACAGACTCAAATGCTGTTGATTTTCATGTTATGTTAAACTTGAAGATTCGTCATTGCCTCTCTGTTGAGTCAAGGAATTCACGTTGTTGTAAAAAAGGGAATAGTTCAATCATCTCGCGAAATTTGTTCCCACGTGATTTTTGCGTGTGCAGTTATTCGGTGCAAGGAGATACAAATCGACTGAGCAATTATGTTTTAGCAAGAAATCTTTCATTAAAAACCAATCAATTAATGAGAGCATATGTGCGGATTAATTAATCAGTATCCAGTATTCTGGGTTATAAGTTAAATTCTCCTAAATGAACGTATAACAAAAAATTGTAGCTAGGTAAATGTGATTTGCGTTATGAACGAAGCGTGCGGTCGTTACGGTACATATAACCCTTGGTTAAGACAGCCTCACAGTCTGTGTGAGGTTTACATAAGCTCTTATTTACAAAAAATGCATTGAAGATGCGCGTCTTGTAATGTATTTACTAACTAAGTAAACTCCGTACGTGTGTTCATATTTGAGCCCGTGAAACTGCTAACAAAGGTGAAATACGTGTTAATCCCTATTAACAGGCGCATAGAAACAATTTGATTAGCACAGTTTGAGCTGACAATCCACGATTGTGGTATACTTATGGAAAGGACATAAACTTTTGTAACTAGATTCAGAAGTGTAGTTTAAAGAATTATCGGGTTAAAATCTACTTTGCAATGTTGAACTGCCGTGGCGTTAACAGCAGCGCTAAATTTCACTATTGGAAGCAAATACCACTTGAAATCGGAAGCTCAATTAGCATGCAGTTCAGCACATTGCCTGTTTGTGATGGTGTAAATGTTATTTTGGTCTCATTGGACAGATACCGTCCCAATGAAGTTGAGCAGTCTTTAATTAATAAGGTGCAGTTTTGCGATGGTCTGTTATCCAAATTGAGCCTATTAGAATAAACAACGAACCAAAAAGGCAGACAACTGTTTTTCGTATCAGAGCTGTCACAAAATTCTAACATATTTATATTAGCTATGGATCTCGAGAACCGGAGTTTCTCCATCATCATAGACGTAAGAAAATCAGCAAAAATTCACAATGTAAAATGTCACTTAAAGCAATCGTGTCTGTCTTCTAATATAGGTGTCTGTCTGTCAGCGTTGGGTTTAAAGAAAGGTAACTGATTTCTGTTAAGAATGATGCAGCCAACCCTTCATTGCATCAATTCAAGTTCGTTTATTGAAACAATATCGTGAGCAAAATGATATGGCATCGTATTCTGTAGGACTTTATTTGTATTTCTCGGTTGAATACAGTTTTCTGCCATGGATCACTGTCCGACATGTGAAATAATGTTATAATTTTTATAAACGTATCATAAGATATCTTAATATCGTTTTGCAGACAATCGTTTTATTAATATTCAGAGATATATTGGCAGAGTGTTTACAGATCCCTCGTCTGAACCTAAGTGTGTAGTATATTTTAATTTTGTTGGTGCAATTTGAAATGGATAAATCCTTTCGAAATTATGAATGAATTTATCTTCGTGTCGACTTTGCAGGGGCTCCAATTCGGATGTGCATGATAATAATTTCTCCACAACTTTTTGTTGCTTCTTTCTTTGAATATAATGCTATATGTGGCCGCAATGAATATATTTTCTTAACAAAAGTGTATATTTCTCTGAAGATTGCTTGAATGCTATTATAAAATATGTTGTGGCGGTTTTCGGCCATGCATTGATGCAGCAAGAAAGAGCCTCGCTTCGTCTGCTCTCATTGACGCTGTGTGTTAAACACCTGAAAACAACAAACGTCCCGCGTCGTAGATTTCACATACAGAACAGGGTGCTACCACGTTGGGACACACCGAAACCTCAGGTCGACCACGCTTTTTGCGACAGAGGTTTCTGCTCAATTTGGCGCGATACATTAAAACGGTGCATGTAATATACACAAGTGCATGCAACGTGTGTAGTAAATGGCTGAAATTAATGCAAAAGCCTCTTAAAGTAAATTTTGTATCCCGGGTATATCTCGTTTGGTTGCAATATAGTGCGCATCATCAGAACTTAATTGATGAAACTAGGTACATAGATGGTCATTCCCCATCTATACTGAACCTGAATTTGTCTAGAGATCATAGGTATTTTCGAAAACATTTCCTGGGGCTCACATTTGTGGAATGTTGACCGTCACCGTATTATTCCTGGCGATTCTCTGTTTTTAAAAGCCACGATTAAACTCGCAGTGACTGGAATGCCGTGCGGCTTTCCGCTTCACTGTGTGACTAGTTATGTAAAACAAACGACATCCAAAGTAAATGGGCAGTTATCGAGCGCAATGTCAAATGTCTTTAATTTCTTTCCTTCCAGTTTGACCTGTTGTGCGACACGACATTAATAGGCGCGGCAAACACTGGCGGAAACAAACAGCGGCCCACAATATAGAAATTGTTCGTGCTATGAGGCTTCGAAAAACAACACAGTGAAGCTGCAACGGAAACTTAAGCGAACCTAAGAAACTTAGCTGGCCACATATGCTGAAAACAAACCATAAGTAGGTTCTTAATTATGTTCAGTCTACGTTTATGACAAGAGAGCACATGGTTACCCTCATATTATGCAACGGCGAAAAAGCCATTTCTGACACCGATAAGGAAGGAGCTTTAGTGAATTATTTGCATAATGTAGATATTATGGATGGAGATGTTGCTGTTTATTCAGTTGCAATCCTTAGTACGGAAAGGGTAAAACAGAACTATTTGGCTTCAATGTTTGTGACACGTAGAACGCCAGAAGATTATAGTCCCCAATATACTGCGATTCACATGCCTTATTAAGAATTATTGCGTGCCGGACTAGAACCCGCTCATTCAAGAATACATAACTACTAAAGTGTGTTAACCGTCGGGCTCACGATAGGGATTTTGCCAAGGAAACACTAAGAGGAACGTCAAATTTTGTTGAACCCCTTTCTCACTTAAGCGTCAACTTCTACGGAGTAACCTAATAGAAACCTTCAAAATCCGGAAAGGGCTAGAAGACATCGGATTTAAAATCCTGTTATATCAAGCGATTAACCATTTTACTAGATGACACACATTAAAGCTGACGAAAAATCACAATGCTCTGAATCTCAGACATCTCTTTCACGGTGAATGAGTCATGAGCTTCTGGAATAAGCTGTCTAAGCAACTTAAAGCTTGCATATCGGTAGTACGTCAAAAAGAAATTTGGTTGCCTCGTAGCATGAGCATTCCATTATTTCTTTCCATAAATAAGCGGGTTGCCTTCCGGCAAAATTAGCATAAAACTTTTATTTATTTTCAATGTATACAATTTCATCATGATCCACAAAAATCTAAATATACTATATCTTGTTTCAAATGTCATGTTTTAAATCTACGCACAAATTATGCCCTAGCAAAGTCCCCACAAGCGTGCTAAGTTGAAGCTGTTTCCCTTATTATCAGTCTCGGCTAAAAAATACCTGCACCGAACGAGCGCCTTTAAAACACCTGACGTATCATAGCATAAGACGATGATACCAAGTAACAAATAACTACCTATGACAGTGGTGGGTGGCCCTTTGTAGCTCTCCGCCGTCAGAAATTCTGGTTGTTCGTTTCCGTTATCCGCCATTTCAATTATTGTGTCTGATGATATTAGGCAACTTCAGACACAAACTTTGAACGAATTACCAGATAAAGGGAATGCAGTGAAAATTTTGTCTCAAAACATTTTTTAAATCATTTTTTTAAAAAGTGGATCGTATGTAGAAATTATCAATCATGACGGACAAAAAATATATTTTAGTTGACAATTTTTGTTTAATATCAGGACCTGTTCGTATTTTTTTCAATTGTGGTGCTCCATTTTGTACTGCTCAGAATTCTTTTATAACATTGAAGCCAATTATTGTCTCGAAAACTCCTTCTCTAAAAATTCCTACAAAATGAAGTCTAATGAAAACATAATTATGCGAACATTCGCATCATAATTTACACAAACATATATTTTGGGTCAAAAGTTGTATTCTTCATATCATAATCGGAATCAATTTTGCTTTTTCTTCAAACCTAATTTACGCAATCACGAAATAACTATTTGTTTAACTTCTATATGTTTAACTTATATCATTGTACAGCTATTTGCGCAACTCACTAAAATGTTGAATCATGAAGCATTTTTATTCAGGTTAGGTACTCTAGTAATAGCAAAATTATAGAAAACGTTTAAACAATAGGCTAAACATTTTGCTTAGTAAATTGACTGCACAGCTTGCAAGTGTTCACGTCATTCAAAAGAAGAACGTATACATAAATCTCACTAAGGTATTTAAGCAATATACCAATAGTTTAATCGGTACTGCAGCGGCTGTCGTAAGGCTGTCTCTGACGCCGCTTGTCAAAATCGATTGAATATAGTGACGTCGCCGAGCGTGTCCGAATATGTACACGCTTAAATGTATGCAAATGTTGTGAGTGCCAATATAATTTGTGTGGCCATGACAAGCAAGGTGAGAACTGACAAATCTAGACAGTTACAACGTCCTTATAAGTAAGCTTCTTCTTTCAAGTTGGTATATTTGACCAGATTGCTAAAAAAAGCGTGCGAACAAGAAGTTTGAAACAATTGCATCCGATTAGAACGTGGACATCGTTAGCCAGTTTCCGTGTCCTTCAAAGCAAGCTTCGTCTCCTAAGGTGGTCAAAGTAACTGAAAATCTTACGGGACGTATTAATAACGGAAATCAACTTCCTAAAGGAAGCAACAGGGAATGTTCCTGGCTTACCCAAGCGCAATCAAATTAAATGTTTTTTGTAAACAATTTGAGACACTGCACACTACGTCTCCTGTTTCAAAAACTAGAACCACAAATGTACTAGTTTTCATCCGAGAAGAGACATTTATTAGGAAATCCAAGTTTCAAAGTGGTTTTCATCGCACATTTATCACCGATCTCATCCAGATGCTAGTTCTGAGGCCTTCTTCTTCCAGGTTTCCAGTTCACCGTGTATGGAATTGCTGAATGCCTAACTACACTAGGACGATCCTGGTTTATTTCAAATACCCGTCGGATCGGGATGTGTTACTGTTTAGGGATGACCATATCTCCAAAACAACATCAGACGAACTTTAGGTTAAGCCAAATAATCCCTGTCTACGATTAGACAAAACTATTCCGCTTCAAATATGAAAAACTTAGCAGTAGGGACATCTGCAATCCAAAATTCGAAGCGCTAGTGAATCCGTGACGGTGAAAACAAACCACATCGCCATGGGTCTTGCTGTCTTGATAAGACGATGTTGACATGCTGAGCACATATAAAAAGTAGAGTCAAGCCGGTGTCTAACATATTTACTTTTATTCGATGGATATGGCCTCAATCATCAGAAAACGTTCTGTAACATCCATGCAAGTAGCTGTAGAACCTACATCTCCTGCTTAAGGTAGCACCCTGGAAGCTTGCAGCTTCCAAGGTGTTTCGAGTTTCGAGTTTCAAACAAGATTATTTTAAGAAGCACGCGTAACAAGCGCCTAAGTGCTGTACGCTAAATTGTGCTGCATAATGACTAAGTGTGCTGAACTCTGTCATCGTATGGCTGAGTTGTAAACTAAGGTAAAGCACTTAATGAGACCAGGCTATCCGCGCTTGATGATGTGCCAATAAAAATCGGTATCTCGTCATTAAATGTGATAGATCTCTTAATAGGGGAGGCTCTGGCGTTGCGTTTCTCTAAGAGTAAGGTTTGCATAATATGGGCACGGGTATGTTACCAGCCAGTAAAAACGTCCAAGTTATTACGTGGATCCTGACTTGCTACAATTCAGCTTTCGCAATTGTTTTTTTGTCTACGGTACACTCAATGCAGCCCAGTAGGAGATTACACAGCTGAGTGCGATGCTCGACAGGTTGTATTCTTCATATCATAATCGGAATCAATTTTGCTTTTTCTTCAAACCTAATTTACGCAATCACGAAATAACTATTTGTTTAACTTCTATATGTTTAACTTATATCATTGTACAGCTATTTGCGCAACTCACTAAAATGTTGAATCATGAAGCATTTTTATTCAGGTTAGGTACTCTAGTAATAGCAAAATTATAGAAAACGTTTAAACAATAGGCTAAACATTTTGCTTAGTAAATTGACTGCACAGCTTGCAAGTGTTCACGTCATTCAAAAGAAGAACGTATACATAAATCTCACTAAGGTATTTAAGCAATATACCAATAGTTTAATCGGTACTGCAGCGGCTGTCGTAAGGCTGTCTCTGACGCCGCTTGTCAAAATCGATTGAATATAGTGACGTCGCCGAGCGTGTCCGAATATGTACACGCTTAAATGTATGCAAATGTTGTGAGTGCCAATATAATTTGTGTGGCCATGACAAGCAAGGTGAGAACTGACAAATCTAGACAGTTACAACGTCCTTATAAGTAAGCTTCTTCTTTCAAGTTGGTATATTTGACCAGATTGCTAAAAAAAGCGTGCGAACAAGAAGTTTGAAACAATTGCATCCGATTAGAACGTGGACATCGTTAGCCAGTTTCCGTGTCCTTCAAAGCAAGCTTCGTCTCCTAAGGTGGTCAAAGTAACTGAAAATCTTACGGGACGTATTAATAACGGAAATCAACTTCCTAAAGGAAGCAACAGGGAATGTTCCTGGCTTACCCACGCGCAATCAAATTAAATGTTTTTTGTAAACAATTTGAGGCACTGCACACTACGTCTCCTGTTTCAAAAACTAGAACCACAAATGTACTAGTTTTCAACCGATAAGAGACATTCATTAGGAAATCCAAGTTTCAAAGTGGTTTTCATCGCACATTTATCAACGATCTCATCCAGATGCTAGTTCTGAGGCCTTCTTCTCCCAGGTTTCCAGTTCACCGTGTATGGAATCGCTGAATGCCTAACTACACTAGGACGATCCTGGTTTATTTCAAATACCCGCCTGATCGGGATGTGTTACTGTTTAGGGATGACCATATCTCCAAAACAACATCAGACGAACTTTAGGTTAAGCCAAATAATCCCTGTCTACGATTAGACAAAACTATTCCGCTCCAAATATGGAAAACTTAGCAGTAGGGACATCTGCAATCCAGAATTCGAAGCGCTAGTGAATCATTGACGGTCAAAACAAACATCACATCGCCATGGGTTTTGCTGTCTTGATAAGACGATGTTGACATGCTGAGCACATATAAAAAGTAGAGTCAAGCCGGTGTCTAACATATTTACTTTTATTCGATGGATATGGCCTCAATCATCAGAAAACGTTCTGTAACATCCATGCAAGTAGCTGTAGAACCTACATCTCCTGCTTAAGGTAGCACCCTGGAAGCTTGCAGCTTCCAAGGTGTTTCGAGTTTCGAGTTTCAAACAAGATTATTTTAAGAAGCACGCGTAACAAGCGCCTAAGTGCTGTACGCTAAATTGTGCTGCATAATGACTAAGTGTGCTGAACTCTGTCATCGTATGGCTGAGTTGTAAACTAAGGTAAAGCACTTAATGAGACCAGGCTATCCGCGCTTGATGATGTGCCAATAAAAATCGGTATCTCGTCATTAAATGTGATAGATCTCTTAATAGGGGAGGCTCTGGCGTTGCGTTTCTCTAAGAGTAAGGTTTGCATAATATGGGCACGGGTATGTTACCAGCCAGTAAAAACGTCCAAGTTATTACGTGGATCCTGACTTGCTACAATTCAGCTTTCGCAATTGTTTTTTTGTCTACGGTACACTCAATGCAGCCCAGTAGGAGATTACACAGCTGAGTGCGATGCTCGACAGGTTGTATTCTTCATATCATAATCGGAATCAATTTTGCTTTTTCTTCAAACCTAATTTACGCAATCACGAAATAACTATTTGTTTAACTTCTATATGTTTAACTTATATCATTGTACAGCTATTTGCGCAACTCACTAAAATGTTGAATCATGAAGCATTTTTATTCAGGTTAGGTACTCTAGTAATAGCAAAATTATAGAAAACGTTTAAACAATAGGCTAAACATTTTGCTTAGTAAATTGACTGCACAGCTTGCAAGTGTTCACGTCATTCAAAAGAAGAACGTATACATAAATCTCACTAAGGTATTTAAGCAATATACCAATAGTTTAATCGGTACTGCAGCGGCTGTCGTAAGGCTGTCTCTGACGCCGCTTGTCAAAATCGATTGAATATAGTGACGTCGCCGAGCGTGTCCGAATATGTACACGCTTAAATGTATGCAAATGTTGTGAGTGCCAATATAATTTGTGTGGCCATGACAAGCAAGGTGAGAACTGACAAATCTAGACAGTTACAACGTCCTTATAAGTAAGCTTCTTCTTTCAAGTTGGTATATTTGACCAGATTGCTAAAAAAAGCGTGCGAACAAGAAGTTTGAAACAATTGCATCCGATTAGAACGTGGACATCGTTAGCCAGTTTCCGTGTCCTTCAAAGCAAGCTTCGTCTCCTAAGGTGGTCAAAGTAACTGAAAATCTTACGGGACGTATTAACAACGGAAATCAACTTCCTAAAGGAAGCAACAGGGAATGTTCCTGGCTTACCCACGCGCAATCAAATTAAATGTTTTTTGTAAACAATTTGAGGCACTGCACACTACGTCTCCTGTTTCAAAAACTAGAACCACAAATGTACTAGTTTTCAACCGATAAGAGACATTCATTAGGAAATCCAAGTTTCAAAGTGGTTTTCATCGCACATTTATCAACGATCTCATCCAGATGCTAGTTCTGAGGCCTTCTTCTCCCAGGTTTCCAGTTCACCGTGTATGGAATCGCTGAATGCCTAACTACACTAGGACGATCCTGGTTTATTTCAAATACCCGCCTGATCGGGATGTGTTACTGTTTAGGGATGACCATATCTCCAAAACAACATCAGACGAACTTTAGGTTAAGCCAAATAATCCCTGTCTACGATTAGACAAAACTATTCCGCTTCAAATATGGAAAACTTAGCAGTAGGGACATCTGCAATCCAGAATTCGAAGCGCTAGTGAATCATTGACGGTCAAAACAAACATCACATCGCCATGGGTCTTGCTGTCTTGATAAGACGATGTTGACATGCTGAGCACATATAAAAAGTAGAGTCAAGCCGGTGTCTAACATATTTACTTTTATTCGATGGATATGGCCTCAATCATCAGAAAACGTTCTGTAACATCCTTGTAAGTAGCTGTAGAACCTACATCTCCTGCTTAAGGTAGCACCCTGGAAGCTTGCAGCTTCCAAGGTGTTTCGAGTTTCGAGTTTCAAACAAGATTATTTTAAGAAGCACGCGTAACAAGCGCCCCAGTGCTGTACGCTAATTTGTGCTACATAATGACTAAGTGTGCTGAACTCTGTCATCGTATGGCTGAGTTGTAAACTAAGGTAAACCACTGAATGAGACCAGGCTATCCGCGCTTGATGGTGTGCCAATAAAAATCGGTATTTCGTCATTAAATGTGGTAGATCTGGTAATAGGAGAGGCTGTGGCGTTGCGTTTCTCTAAGAGTAATTTTTGCGAAATACGGGCACGGGTATGTTACCAGCCAGTAAAAACGTCCAAGTTATTACGTGGATCCTGACTTGCTAAAATTCAGCTTTCGCAATTGTTTTTTGTTTACGGCACACTCAATGCAGCCCAGTAGGAGAATACACAGCTGAGTGCGATGCTCGACTGGTTGTATTAATCAGCACTGAGCGTACTCATCTTAGGTGACTTTGTCCTTGCAGACAGAAATTGTGCCGTCCCTATTGGTGTAGTAACCGGAATGTTCAATAGAATGGCATCGTAATCATGCATTGCATTAGCATGTGAGTGATCCTACTAGGCATAGAAATGGAATCTCTCCTTCCACTCCCGACCTGGAATTGTCTTCCCAGTTCGAAGCTGTTACACTTTTAAAATACCTTCCACCGCTCAACAAGGCCATCATTTAATGATAATCTTCCTAGCTGTTCTGCGTCTTTTTGAATCTATTGAACAGCCTAGACGCAATTATAGACTTGTAGACTTGAAAGTCCCACTTTCGGTTTCCAATGAGTGTGAAAAGTGAGACGGAATTTATAAGTATGTGAAAGAGTTGCAGGACAAGCACAGTGCGCTGCAAGTCGCAAAAAAGCATGAAAGTGAGCCCAGGTGGAATCCTAGATTTCATCGGTCTACCCGTAAACTGGATCGTTTATGGCTGCCATATAAGCTAATTCGCACTTCTTGATATTGAGTCCGCTAAAACAACACTCAGGAAGATTGTGTCAGACTAAAGCATTTGGCGCAAACAAGAGTTTGTTTAATTCGTAAATAGGGATGCTAAATCGAAGTCGAAATAATTAAGCAGCTTCGCACAATCAAATGGAAAAACAATGTAAAACGTTGGAGATTTGAAACTGAAGGACAAAAAGGCAGCTGCCGTATCCATGTACTCTGGTGGCGTTCAGAGAAGTAATAATTATTTTTATGCTCCGTCTAGGTCGTTTGATTCACTATATGATGTGACAGCACATGATGGTTTGTCATTGAATGAAGCCGAGGTGTACGCGTCAAAAAAGCTGAGTTAAAAGCAGGTTTCCACTAAATGTTTCTAACGTATGTCGTCACAGTGCATGCAAACATTTATTTGAGCTGTTTAATTAATGCTTGAACTTGAGACTGGTTCAAAGTAGTTCCTAGAAAATAAAGCCCTTATAGTACGCGATATTGTTTGCAGCTCAACTCAAGGTAACTATAGACCTGTCAGTCTGACTAGCATCGTCTCGAAATTATTGGAAACCCTACCGCGTGCAAACATTTGTCAGCCTTTTCATTGGCATCATCTACTGTGTGTAACGCAACATGGATTTTTCACGAGTAGTTCCTGCCTAACTTACATTTTTTTATGTTTCTCAATACTGCCACTAGAAGGACTGATTAAGGAATGCCTCAAACCTTAACGTCAATAACGCCTTCGATTCACCGCCTTCTAGAGTTTAAGCTAGCAGTATAAGGCATACGGTGTTGTCCACATGCATTGATAAAGGACTTTCTAACAGATGGGACATTCACAGTGCATGTAGAATCTATGCTGCCGAAGCAAACCGACGTGATCATTAGGGTACCCCAATTATCGCTATTCGGTCCTCTCTTATTTCTGATTTTTATTGATCACGTGTCGTCTGCATTGAAGTTTCCATGCTTCATTCTCGCAGATGATATGAAGGGATGGCTATACCCCGATGCACGAATCTAAACGGCTTACAAAATGGTCATACCAGTGAAAGATCCTACTTAACATTATAAAGAGCCAATTGTTTTCAGCATTTGTTGATAAAATTCCACTCCAGGTGTCACGAAATTCTCTCAGTGTTAACACAACACTTTTTGTTAGGAATGTGTAAATACTGGTTACGAGTGACTTCAGATAGAAGGACTAATGCGTCACTGCAGCTAAAAGTGCTCGCAATGTGCTTTTCCGGCTGAAATCTCTGATATCATCGGAAGACGTGATATATTTCTGCCACATTACAAGGCACGAGTTCGGACTCATTTTTTATAATTGTGTCCAGGCGTGCTGCCCATTATCAGCATTACCTGGTAAATGAAGTAAATGCCAGATTTACTTCTTTTTTGAATACACGACTCCACGATTTCTGACCTATCGCCTTACTGGTGATGATAAATTGCTTTCTTTTTATTTTTTTTTCAAAACCATTCATAACGAGGGTCTTTCTTAATACAACCCGGAAAACCTCTTGATGTCGGCTCGTCGATTTTATCCAAAGCGCATTAAGAAAAAACGTTTTGCAGTGGTGGTTGATTCTCTGCATCTTTCCTTCGAAATAAATTATCGACTTTCGAGGGGTTAGTTATCACCAAGTAAATGTGAGAAAACACCTAGGTGCGAATAGCATCACACTGGATGTTTTTATGTTCTGTCATGATCGGCGTTGTTAAATTAATCGATACTTAATGGAGTGGTAGCGAATGATTGTTAGCCTTGCTTGATTACACCTATCTTTGAAGAAGCCCGCCGATCGGACGCTGAAAATTATTATATTATCAAACTAATACCTGTTATTGGTATGGCAATATAACGAAATTTTTTGGATATAATGGTTTCACACTTTGAATTGCGTAATTTCTTCAAACGAGCGCCTCATGGATTTTGATCGCGTCGTTCATGTCTTACGAATCTGTGCATGGCGTAGATGGCTGCACAAAGGAGTTGAATAGAAGTTCTTGGATTGACGCCTATAACTTAAACATTTCTAAGGCATTTGAAATAGTTAACTACAATTTGCTCCTTCCTAAGCTGTTACGTTTAGGAATATAGCAACCACTACGTCATGGCTGTGCGACTACTTGTCAGATCGCCACGCGCGAGTTAACATAAACGGAGTTCTATCCCACAAGTTATAAACCAACAGTACAATGCTAGACTTGTTCCTCTTTTTAATATATGTAAGCGATTTACTCCCCTGTTTGTGGATGAAGCACGTTGGCTTATCTCTTGATTTATGGATTATTGATTGTCTAAAGGATCAGGTTGAGTGTCAGAATGTAAATCGATAAGTCAGAAGATTGCTAATTGATTTTCGAAGAACATTTGGTTAACAAATTACTGTGTTGCTCACATTTCCATACCTTACACACCACTAAGGGTTTCTGGCTGATTGCCGTCGTCAGGTGGAGACAGAAATATCAGGTTCAGTGAGCCTCAAAAACGGGAAAGAGTGGTAAACAAAGTATTAGTTGTAGGCCACTGTCATATAGTATTTTTGAAACGAACTACTATGTTGAGACACAGAATCGCAATGTTATTCTTGGTCATTTCTTCAAGAAGTGACACACTCTAGGCATACTATATGCTATGCAGCGGCCAGATCAGTTAATTTTTGATGGGTTGATTACGACATAATCATGTTCCCTGTCTGGCTATCACCCTTGATCTGACGAAGCTTGTGTGTCCGGAGTGAAACGCTATCCAAAAATTACTCTAATCGATTGCACTCACATTTGCTTGCATTATAGATGCACACTTTGTAGCATCGAATTTGCTTGCAGTCAAGCAATACCACACTAACGCAAACACTGGCATTTGATATTCCATATTGTCACCGGAACTGCGGTTTGGTCACCCAACACCTCAGTGTTTGTTTCTCATAAATCTGCTTAATATCATATGTTGCACAATTATTCAGTTAACTAAGTTTAGTTCAGTTAATTTAATTATACAAATTCCACACCACATCCCTTTTATTTATCATGATATTTAAACTAACGAATATGAAGCTGCTTTGGGGTCGATGGTTATCCTATTTTTCATTTGAGTGTTAAGTAATAGACAGAAATCTCGAAATATGCCAATATTTGTTTCATTAGTTTTTTAAATGAATAATATACTGCATAATGGGAATTATAATGAACTAGTTTATCCGATTCATAAATTAATCAGTGATAGATATTTAGATAACAATGGCCAGAATTAGATGTAGAGCAACCTGTTGGCAGCTTGTGCCATGAACTTTGATATGTCAGACGACTGAGCAGACAATGTAGAGAGATTGTTGATCTTCTGTGATGAAAAATGTTTCGTGCTTGCTTCGAGATATTCTCGATATGCCAAACGCTCAATATATACCCTTTGTCCCCAATCGCAAATTAATTGGGCGCATCGTGACAATATTGCGAGAAGCTACAGGTGGCGAGTTATTGCCAAAACACATACTGCAGTCTCTATGTAGATTCTAATCACGCGTCAGTGTCCGTAACAATCGGCATTGAGTTCGCAAGCAAAGCCAAATTAGAGCGACAAAACGGAAACGCTCTATTGATACCTAAATTGTAAGTCAGATTTTGGAATATACTTAAATGTTTAGAAAAACGGTTTATCATTGGATTACTCAGAAATATATATTTGTCGAAAAGCGAATGATCTTCATCACATACAAACAATATGTTTTACAGAATTGCTAATAAGGATCTATATCGGCAAACATATTCTCATTTTTCTCAAGCTTGTCTTACGATTGTGGTTGTCTATGCAAAGCAAAATATTTTCCGATATAAATTTACTTATACTAGTCTAACCTAGACAAACGACCTCACAATTTGGCCCCTGTCATATGGAACACTATCCTAAAACAACTAATCCAATATCACATTTCCCACAAAACCCTTATAAATACTTTTATGCAGTTTGTGTAAACTTATCGAAAAAACTTAACATCCAGAAATTGTTATCTAAACTAATGAAAGTCTCTTCAAAGTTACGCTATAATGTCATACTGAATTATGATGCGTTGAACCCACTCACCTAAAATCTCTATTGTTTCTGATTAACAGGCACCCGAAATAAAATCTTCTAGCTAAAAATTCATTTACGACTTACATTTCTCCTCCATTTATAAAACATTGTATTAGATTCACTCTTCTTCATACCTCACTGATGCTGACACAGAATAATATTTTTTTAAATTTCATATTAACATTCATTTGTATTACGGATCGTCTTGCTTTTCTCCATAATAATTCTATTCTGTTAATAAATTACTGAATAAATTTGCAACTATTATAAACGAGGTAAACCATGTGACGTATAATATTAATGCAACTCTAGTTATGAAGAATGGATCTCGTTGTTCAGCACGTATTTCTCGTATTAGTTATGAGTTCATGTGAGGGAACTTAACAAAATTACGTCTAAAAATATAATGCGTTATCACTTGCTTGCAGTTTCTAATAAAAACAGCATTTTTCTAAAATGTCAAGCAGTAAATATAACGTCTATGAAATTTGTTTTTTTTCGTTCTTTGTGTTTCATGAGTTCATTCACAATGAACCAAAGAATAACTAATTCGATGCTAAAATATGTAATTTTCGTAATTTCATCAAGATTCAACATTAATGGTTTGAAAAGCAATTAACTATGTGATATAACGATGTCTAGTTATAAATACAAAATTGTAGACTTCTATGTTATTTGAGTTGATTTTTAACGGTCTGAACAATACCATCATTCGAAGGACTAAATGGTGGGCAACGTCCTCCGCAGTCGAAGGTTATGCTGTTTTATTAAATTTGGACGAACGCATCTATAAAATAAGGTCTTAAAACCTACACATTATAAAAGATTGGTAAATAGATCTTATTCAAGTGACAGTGGTTGCAGAATGTTTCACTTGAATACGCTGGTAACACAATCATACTTTGTAAATACCACTTATTGATTCAATGCTGATTGCCCGTAGGTTTGGATAGCTTTTGTGCGTCTGATATCAGATAAACTAAGCGAATGCGATATTGCGCCGCGTCATACGCATACACATCAATTGTTTATTGATCAATCCGTGAGTTCTTTATGTCAAGATATAATCGCGTTCACCCAATGTACAAAAGGGTTGATTAAGCGCAAGACAAATAATAAAGCACACGTCTAAATTATATATGCAGAACAAACAATCAAAATACTGATTATCAAACCTATCCGACCAGGATGTCACTTCGAGCTAAGGTCTCAGCCGATTTCATGCAGCTACACTGTAAGCATTCGCCGTGAATATTTGGTAACTGCAAATAAGGCTGTAAAATCACTAAGGCTGGATATATTCTACGTCATTTGTAACGCAAGTGAAATAACAATCTGCAACAACCATGTCTTCGATAGACTTGATTGATTCCGAGGGATCAGTGCAGACTGCTAATACAACCTTGCAATCATCCGCATAGAAGTAGTTCAAGCAAAAAATTTTATATCGCAGTCAATATCCTAAAAAGCCAATTTTCCTGCACTTAGTGCTTGCCTTTTAAATTAGAAATGTCTACCGTGATAATAACATATTTTATATGTTCAAGTAACGATCAAAGTTACCTTAACCCTTAACGGTCGAATGGGTCAAATTCGGTACACAAAATATAAAGGTTTATTATAGGATAAATTAGACAGATCACTTCCGTATGCCGGGAGTATCGGTTTCGGCACACGTTCTGCTCTCGTTTGATACGCGTTTGAGACGGCTGAGCCATGCGGCGCGCCAGTTGTCAATAAACTTCGGAAGTGAGGTGACGCTTGTAAAATAATTCAGGCAGTTAAGGGTTAATTTGCTGAACGACATCAGAACTTTCCAAGTTGTAACTCCAGAAGATGATGTTTTATACAGTCGGGTCGAGTGGACCAACTCAGTGTTTGGACAAATGGATTGGCATTGAAAGGACATACAAGTGGTCTGAAGAATCCGCTTGGAGAAACGGGCAACATTAGATTGTCATCAGGAATGGGAATGATTCAAGGTTCGTTTTCAGGGAGGAAACAAACAGCCACATGCAAATAGAGCTTTATCTGTCAAGTTTAACTTAGCATTCATCATAAATCTGTGGTTCAATATAAAAACCCTAATTGAAATTTGTTTCAATGCACACCAAACGTTATATCGTTGTCTCCAACAAAATTAACGACGATGAAAAGAACAGGCTCACCCGGTATAGACAATATACACGCAAACATTTTGTACAATCTATCTTCCGAGTTGACAATACCGACATCTGACGTATTCACGATGATGTTCGAGCAGAACTTTGTACCAGAAACTTGGAAAACTGCCCCGATTAGTCTCATCTACAAAGGTGGTAAAATAAATGATCCAATAAACTATCGCCCGATGGCGTTATTACCAGTGCTATCCAAAGTAATGGAGTCCATTATAGCTGATGACTTACGAAATCACTTTGAGATTAATAATTTAATCTCCGAGGCACAGCATCCTGTCTGACAAACTTGCTATTAGCAAAAGAAACTTGGTCTGAGCTACTGGATGCCGGCCACTCCGTGGACGTAATTTATATCGATTTCACAAAAGCCTTCGATCGTGTGAATCACGAAATACTTTCGCAGAAACTACTCACCTACGGAGTACAGGGTAAACACCATGCATGGAATAAAGAATGGTTGGTATCTCTTGAGATGTACGTGAGAGTCAAAAACGAACTATCCGAGTCGATTAATGTTATCCGTAGTGTCCCACAAGGATCAGTCCTCGGACCGCTTCTGTTTTTAATATATATATATATATATATATATATATATATATATATATATATA
>JACCGJ010006560.1:0-10834 GCA_013407085.1 Atriophallophorus winterbourni | reverse complement strand
CTTTTGTGCGACTATCTCCTCCTGGAGGATGAGTCGGCTTAAATGAAGGTTCTTGGGGATTTGGGTACAAAGCGGCGTCCCCAGCACCACTCGGCGTTTGTTCGAGTCAGCTTCTCTAGCCTTTGCACATCCAAGTGCGACCTGCAAGGCAGCCAGGGAGTTGCCAGAAAGAGGTGGTCTACCAGAATCTGTTCCAGGTTTGTCCTCAGGGTTTTCTCCCGAAGCCTTTCCCGCGATCGGGTATCCCGCAAGGCAGCGGAGGTTTAAAATCAGGGTTTTCTTCCCTTAGATGAAATGCCCTCCCAGGCTAACAAGCTCCATCTGCCCGAAGCAAACTGGTTTTCAGGCGCCAGTCAATCTCCCTCGCCCCTTCTCCTGTTGGTAGAAGCAGTTCCGCCGGGCTGGGAGAGCCACTTGTGCAGGCCAGCAGCTGGACTTGGTTGTCAGAGGCTATTTGAGACGCATGCCATATGGGAGCATTTTATAAACAGTGGGAGCTTATCCCCACTGCCATCCCCGGCTACGACAACATTTGGAACCAATCACAACATTGATTCTCGACATGTCTGTCCCGGTTGTCACTGTGATCTGATTTGTCAGCCGATTTCGTGCCAACCGTGACAATTCATGCCCTCGCCATGCACGGCTCGTTTGTCCGGCATTGACGAATTGCATATCGTTCGATTGCGGCTGACGTTGTCCATCTTCTCATACCTCCGAAGATATTGTCTCTGAAACCGTTTCAATGCAATCCTTCCGAGTTCGCAATTGTCGTCCTCGATCTCTTCGGCGCTTCTTGCTCTTGTGTTTTGTCGGAGGGTGGAGTTCTTCGTATCATTCGACAGCTCGTCATTAGCACTCTTCGCAAATCACTCCGCACTTCTTACGGTGTGTCGAGTGACATCCAACCTGACAAGAATATATGAACCTAACAAGCTATAAGCCTCTATAATACTACTGAAGACAGCGTCGTTTCAGACGCCAATATGTCTGGCATTTGTAAACAACAATCAAGTTTTGCAAATAGGTGGAAAGATCTTAACAAGAGTGCTTTCTTTTGGCTTTCACGGTCATGTAAAGGTTCCTTTATCATTTACCAGCTTTGTTTGTGGAAGCCCAGTAATATATGTGCTCATCACCAAATGAGTTCTGAGGTAATCTGACAACCTAGTGGCTCTCTCTTGTGTGAAATACCATCAAGGAGACTCGTATCAGCATCCCAAATCTTCATTTGACCGCCACACCTGCGTGAAAATCATGTCTGCGACAAAGGGGGGCTTAATAGGCTATCGTCTGCTTAAAGATTAGGCACAAACTAATCGAGTCAACATGTCCCAGCCCTTCCAACAACCATCAAATGTCCCGAATGACCAAAGCAACCTCGATGGGACAGTTTGTCCCAGTCGCATTACCAATGTTCCCGTATCAATCCACATTTTTATACGCCTACAACAAGACCGCCATTGAATTTGGATTCGAGATACGCTTTTGCGTGTAATCAACCTTGCCGACCGACCTTAAGAAGCGTCTTCAGGCACCATTCAAAACACACTTCATAACCACAGTTTGACTAGCCGTTTCTACTCTACAATGTCTGAAATTCTTTATTACACAACAAAATTGAATAGAGAAGTTCCTTACATTGAGTCCAATCTAATTCTTTTTGAAACTACTATGCACATTACATCCCAGCGAAAGGGATATTAAATTGATTGTTTTTTTCAGTTTAACCTTCCTCTATTGAGCTTACTCATTTAATAGTATGAACTCTTCTCTTGTTGAGGTGGTGGCCTGTTTATATGTGTGAATTTTGAGCTTGCTTCTTCCAATTTCGTTTCAGCAAAAGGAAAGGGTCTTTCAACGATCGTCAACTGGCTTATCTCATGAGCTACCATCCCAAGTCTCGTCTGAAACGCAGTACAACCCAGTGTTCCACAATGTGACTGTAAACTTTCAAGTGGACCTTGTTTTTTGCCAACCACTGGGCTTCGCATTGTCATCTTTCCACCACGCGGTTTAGATTGACCTAGTCGCTAAACGCTTCGTTGCACGAGCATGTTCTCTCTCTCTCTCTCTCGCACACACTTATTCTGATTTTGACTGTTGACTCATCCAGCTGTCCACTTTTCACAATGAATGATGATTAAAATCGGTGTGCTCAATTTGTATTCATTTAACATTGCGTTTGTGAATTGAACTTTCAAGTGTCAAACCAGTGAGTCTTTTAGAACAAAATTTGGAATCATGGGATTATGGTTGGCTTACCTCCATCTCAATCGATTCTGCTTGGATGTCAGTTTGGGTCAGTATCTTTGGGTGTGTTCAATATTCGGTGTCCCGTAGTTCGAATCTCGGGTCTGCCGTCGTTTTGTTTACCGGTCTCTGAGACGGCGGCTTCATGGGTCAATGATTACATGATCCTAAAAAGTAATCCTGGTGTAGCATAGCGGTTCTCTGGTTCCATGTTTTACGAGATATGGAAGTCAAAGTCGATTTGTGCTCTTGATAGAATCGGTACTAAAGGGAACTCAGAAAGTTTTATGGTAGAGAAAGCAGTAAGCTTTACAATAACCATAGGATGACAAGGCGTATGGAATATTATATAATTAAAATATCTCAAAAATCAATAGGGACATGCACACCGCATGGTTCGTCATAAACTCGTCGAGTTTGGAAGCGAAAACCTCAACGGATTCTGGCGTGTTTTCTTAGGGCAAATAGTTCCAGTGAAACAAATTCTTAGAAGTAGAAGAATCATCCAGGAATATTACTATTTTTCCAACCGGTTGAAATAGCGCCTCATCTCGATCTTCATGGGTGTACGATTTACGTGAAACGTATCCCAGTGGTTGGTGATTTCCAGGTTACTGCAAGACAAACATTACAGAACCCCAAGATCCACTTGCCACCGATTGGAACACGACAACATATAGTTTAACCACTACGGTCATGTTTCCCCGTTGAACCAGTTGAAGTTTAATCTACATTTGCTACTCGATCGGAGCGTATTATATTGCCACTTAGAACATCATCCCATTCGCGTCAAGATATTGCTACCAAAGTAGACCGTCATTTAACAATTTGCATTAGATTTGGCTCCTGGATTGTGCACTGTTTTTTATTTAACCTATAGATGGAATATTATCTATCTTCAATATCTCAAAATGTCTGTTGTTATCCATGATTACGGTTGAATGTAAAGTTGTCTAAAGTGCTCCATTTACATGACTTATTTGCGTGACATACTTTTATAAAAGCGACAGCAAGCTGTTGTATACATGTGGCTGCAAGTTCTTCTCTTCTACGCGGCCACCTCGATACGCTACTCGAAGCTCAACTGTACTCCGAATTCAATGTGGTATCGATCAAAGGCAAGTCTATATTGTTCACTGTCCTGCCCCATGTTAGTTTGGCTGGAATCAGAAATACAAGACTCCAGAAGTTATTAACAATACTAGGTAGGAAACCGCTAGAAGCATTGATTTCACACCTTGACCCATACATTTATAGGGCAATTGAATTTGCTTCTTAAACCATCAGAGTAAGACAACCACTAATAGGACAGTTGTCTGATGATGGGCTGTTTATCTAGCGGCTGCTTGTGAATTGTTAAAATTTCCATCCTCACCTATCCATTATGTCATGAAACTATGTGAAAATCGAAGATAAACTTCACACCGATTCAATCAATTATTGCGAAGAAGTAGGCTTGGTTCACCATATTTCTGGACAGCAGCATGTTGCATTCATACCCATGACCTTGCTATTAGAATTACGTAATTTGTTAAATGATTCGGTTTGGTTTATTTTGGTTTAACATCTGATGCAAAGTTATCCATTTTCGGAAATCAAAATTTCAATAGCCCAGAATTGTTCAAGGTCAAACATTGCATTGAATAAAACATGGCCTTGACGAAAACGCTTTCATTCAATTGATCGACTTTTCCTTGCACGTGACATTTTGTCGGCATTCTGATTTTACCGAATTCGTTATCGCCAAATACAAGCATGGGGGACTTGGTACAATTAAATTGTTAAGGTCGGCTAATCTTGGGCAACTTAGTCGAAATACCTAAAGAATAATCAAATGATATTCTGTTGCACTTAAATCGTATATGTTGCGAGTTGAAAATTGTAATTTCGGTAATGCAATGTAAGACAAATATATGAATAACGTTCAGCAAACTGAAATAAGGTGATTATCAAAGTTATCACTTATTCTACACCACTTGTTTCATGTTACAAATGCCCTCAGATGAAAACAGCAAAATTTGTTTTAGTGACCAGAGTTTGAATTTGAAAGCACTGTTTTTTATGGTTGTTAAAACTAGCCACGATGTGCGGTAGATGAGCAAAATCAAATGATTGTTAATCTTGAGAGTTTCACATTTGGACATAGTTTTCCCGATAGAAATGCGGCACACACAAGTATTGAAATCAATGTATGTCATACGGAAAGGCGACGAACATTCATAAATGTTAGTTACGGGAATTGAGGAGTATATTTCATCGTACATGCTAGGCGAAGATTGAGTCCAAACCGCATGAGCATTGATTGATTGTGTAGAACACGTCTAGGAGACTCTAAAATCAATGCAAGCGACGAACCGCAAAGTACATAAATCGGATTGAAATCATTGTTCAATACTTAATACTGAGTGCACACATCATACACGGAAAGTAGTCGATTCGTGATATTCCACGTAAGTCAATGCTTACATTTACACGGTACCTACGGATTGATGTGATGCTATTCGTTCTAGATTCGTAACAAGAATCGCAACGATCAGACACAAGAAAATATAAAGTAGTTTAAAACCCAAGAAACATGTCATCAGAGTTGGTGATGAAACCCCCACAACCTACTAATCCAGCTCGGCGAACACTTATTTCTTATATTAGAGAGTGTTCTGTTTATTCTATGATTCTCCAGTCAATGACAGCCGTCTTTGTCAATTTTAGTCCGATGACACACGTGCGTTCAAGGCAAGTGACGGTTTGGTCATTTGTTGAACACAAGATTTCCCATTCAAGTTTGTTTGCTATCGTCTATATGCTGCCTATAGGCAACGAGGTAAATCGTTTGGCATCGCCGTATATACAATATAATTGTTCCGCTCAATCCGGTTCAATACTGATGTTACTACCGTCAGCCTACTAGGGTAGATGCAGAGCACACATGTACATTTCTAACACATGGTGTTTATATATTTTTATTGATATACAGTAAGTTCGGCAGTAACAACCGCTCTCACAACATTCACAGCAACATGCACTACTGGGTCGATTAGTACTATTTGTCTTGGGTCAGCGTATCATCCGACAGTAGCCCCACTTCTCGTTTCCACCTCGGAGGTTTAGGTCTACAACTTCGAAAAGTGTTGAAAGTCACGATGAGTCAAACAAATATGTTTTGTCGCTTCCCAACGTTTCAGCATTTCAATTTCTCCCCTGCAGTAATGCCTCAAGTTCAATCGATTAAAAGAAATTTTGTTGCTAAATCAGATGCAGTTAAAGCATGCGCCATACTTTGGCTCATTTTATTTACCACTGACAGGCACAGCGAGGCTCAAAGCTTGGACTCTATTTGCCACATAATTTGTTGATTAGCCCGTTATTACATACATTACATTTTTTGTTCAGGTTTAACACATTGACGTACATGTGGGCCGTGCCAGCTTTATCTAACAGTTGCTAAAAATTTCAAAATTTTGCTCAATATACAGAAGAGTTACGCCTACTGTGGCTTGGTCATGTCTACAGAATGGAAAATGGTCGTATTCCGAAAGATCTACTCTATGATGAGTTGCAATTAAGAAGTCGACCATTGGTCAGACCGCACTTGCGGTACAAAGATGTTTGCAAAAGAGATATGAAAGCTCTTGACATTGACCCCGCAAGCTGGGAAGAACTTGCTCTTGACCGCTCACTTTGGAGGCATTGTGTAAAGCGTCGACTGCAAGCCGGGGAGGAGCAGATAAAGCTCTTGGCTGCTGAACGCAGATCACGCCACCGGCGAGCAACTGACGCCTTACAACCGAGTTCTGATCATCGTTGCAAGCGCTGCGGGATAGATTGTTCCTCCCAAATCGGACTGATTAGGCATTCAAAATTCATGCCACTGTGATGTACATCCACGGTCGAAATTTACCGAAGGAGGCCAACAACAACAACGACAACAGAAGAGTTAATTACATTTCATACTCCGCAAGTACTCCATTTCGAAAAGGGTACGATATCCAGTGTACTCGCGGGGGTCAACTATGGGACCGCTGAAACTTAATCGTTCAATACTATTCGTCAGAACCTTTCAGCATGGGGTCATTTTGTGTGAAAAAATTTAGAATGTTATGTAGTGTATTCCCAGCGAAAATACGTAACAAATCTTGAACGAACTATGTAACACAGGAATCTGCATCGCATAAAGCAGCACTCTGACATTGACCAGAAACCAATTCTACCAGCTTCTCACAAGTCAAACAACGATGTATTCTATACATTTTCTGGAACCTTGAAACATCCGGCAGTATAGGATTTGATAGAATAATGTGCTCAAATTTGGTCGATAATCCTTTCGTCCAGCCCAAATTGCGTTCGACGGGACACGCCCATAAACGAATAATGAACATTATTTCGACGCACATTGTTAATACTTGTTTCGGTGCACCGCCAATGCGTTTTGATCTCCCCTTTGCATTTTGTTCCTATTCACTGCCTTTGTTCAATATTACAGAAGCGAATCCGTTACGTGAGAAATACGTTTGGCTTTTAAATCTAGATGAAGTGCACTCTCAAAAACCACCAATAGTTTTTCAAGATTCTTAATATAACTTTGTAAATATTTCTGCTTTGTCGCAGCAAAACCTTTGGCAAAATCCCCACACGTTTCAAACAAATTGTGACGAAGTTCCCTAATCTGATAAGAACGTGCCGCAGTAAACATCACGTGATATTTAAATTCTCGATCGATAGTTTCTTCATCATCTGATATAGCGAACAGCCTTGTTTGTGCATACACTTTGACTAGTTGATTTGGCATAAACTATTTTGACAAGTGACCCATTGGACAAGCGAGCGGAAACCCAACTGATTAGATAAACTTATTGATTTTAAAATGTCACCATTAACGTGGTATTATCGATTATTATGACGTTGGGCCTGTCATAAATTTGGTTTTAAATTCATTTGGAAAAAATAAGTGAACGTTTTCAAAGCTTGATGTGATTGCTTTCATTAATTTCAAGTGATTGAATCTAAACAAAAAAGCACTGTACTTCATACTTGATTCCGCTATCCGATGCGCCCTCAGAGCATTACAGGATCATGGATGCTGAATACGTCATTAAACGAATTCAAGCAGCCAACTTTTGTGATTTTCATTACATCGCTTTTTCATTTTTCACATTGAACTCGAACTGGTAAATGTGCATTGAATTTGCCTAACAATGTGGCGAATAACGTTTAACTGCCAAACTGCAATCAGACAACAGCTAAAAACACAGCTACCTCGTCAGGTAGGCTTACCCTGCATCGGCCAATTCACCTATCCTTTTGGTACTACATACATTAGACGTGAATTGCATGAATTGTCACGAAACCGACTGACAAATCAGATCACAGTGACAACCGGGACAGACATGTTGAGGATCAGCGTTGTGCGTAGCAAACGTCTTTGACCAATCGGCTTCTCTTGTGTTGTGGGATTCGTGGGTGAACGCAATTAGCGTTGGACGGGTTGACCTCAGGGATGAATCGATACACCATCGATGTGGGGCCTTGCAACGCGGCTACGTGGTTATTGATAGACCCAAAAAGTAACAATTGATCAGATATGCACCAGCTGTGACACGTTGACCTGAAATGACCTGATGTAATGATTCCTGGCCTGTCTCTCTGCTCACACTCGCCAAAATAGGCTTAGCACCCATGCAAACAATCTAACATCGAGTTCTGTTAGGGGAACATTTGAACATTGCTCGAGCACGACTCCTGAAATTCGAATTCCAAGAATTAAAATACGGCAAACCAAGCGTGGATTATCGGCGAACTAGTTCGCTTCTGGAAAATTTTGGCATGATTCCTTGTCATTAACTATACCGTTCACACAAGCATTTTTCATAGCTCACGTCGAAAGGATCACTGGTACAATTTTGGTGATTAAATTTGGCGTTAGTAGACGACAAAATACCTTTGTCATAGGCGTTTTGTCTCTCAACGATGTTTATCAAAGTTCATTAGGATCAAAATGTACAACACTTCTCTTGGCGACACTTTTAGTGGAAAGCATAACCCATGGTGGTTGGCCAGTGCGACCCTGGTAATTGGTTGAAATTAACAGCGTCAAAAGAATTTCAAATATTTACAGTTTAAGTAACTGACTGTGGCATGACCATGCAATTTTACCTAATTACACCAGCAGCATATAATAACTGCCATGTTCCGAATAGATTCCGAATCGTTGTTCAATTGGTTTTATGGAGAAGTGATTCTTATTCATATACTACTCATTAATACCGAGTTGCTTCAAATTCCAAAGAATGGTAGATCCAACGGATGCACTGGACTCGAGTTTCGCTCTCATTAGGGCTCATCACCTGTGTATATTTTTGACTGTATCCGGATTTGAACCCGGGCCATCTTTATGTTAAGCTGATGTCTAGGCTTGGGCAACCTCACTGTATCTCAGCCCACGTGAAGTCCCTGACTGAGCGGCACTTTGCCTGGATCAGGCTTGTGCTTTCATGTCATGACATGTCATGATGCGTTAACTGCTCAAGCAATACGTCCGATAACCAATGTCCATTAGATTCATCGGGGCGAGAAGTGTCGTGCCTCACACGGAATAATCGGTTGGGAGACCGAGGACAGTTATCGATTACCACTTCTGAAACAAGTCAGGCACTTAATGCTTGCTAAGACTGAGTTGCTTCTGTTCACATGGGATTCAAATTTAAAAGTAATTCACAGTTGTAATGGTTCAAAAAGCAAATACTTTACAGTAACCGTAGATTAAAAATATAGGGAATGCATAAAAACAACACAAATGTATTATCAATATGGAAAGTCAGCTTGTGTATATAGGTGCAAGGTTGAATTTGGTCAACATGTAATTGTCAAGATCAACCTTGAACATGTTCAGTCTTGATGCACAAATGATATGTGGGGGCAGAGAGTTCCATATAAAACAAACTCGGACAGCAAAGAAAAACCTTTGACAAGTTGATGTAGAGTGTGCCATAATTAACTTGTAGCCATGAGATCTGCTACCAACTGCTTCTTGCCGATGAAACGGGTGTTCAAGTTGGTGATCCACTGTATGCAGAATGTTGTACAGCGGGATCAAGTCACCCCTGAGACGACGGTACGAAAAGTCAATCAGGTTCAGAGTTGCAATCCTCTCATCGTATGACCTGTTATATGGTAGCGCGGTGGTATACGCGTTGCAGCAAGGTCATTTGCTTTTGTAATCATCGTGACCATGCTTGAACAGCTTGAACCATGTGCATTGTGCAAAACGCTGTGCGGTCGCATTTTTTGCCTTGACACGTCTGGTCTTATCTTCACCGAATCTGCTCGGATTTATCCCATTCCAAGAATTCTGAGCTACTTTCCATCATATCTATCGAAATTTATTCCTATTGCTCTTGTCAACTGATTAACAGCAAAGTTGCCATATCGGAGTAAATATCTCAGTTTACTCACACGCGCAAACGTTTTCCCACTATTCTACGATTGTTGCTATCATTACAAAGATCTTGTCGAGATACGCATTTTGATACTTGTTTCTGTATTCTACCTTGTGTGGTTAACGAGTGGATTTTTGTTAAATGACGAAATCACGAGTTCCAAAGCAGCCACATTGAGCTTTCGACCAAACGCCCACCACTCAGCAGAACAACCCACTTCAGGCTAATAACATGATTGGCCGCATCACGAGATCCAACATACGGACCAAAAAATCGATCGATCAAGCTGTGACAGCGACATGTAACCAACTTGACCTCAGTGCGAACGCAACAATGGTCACGGCCGGCACAGCTGATAGGACGAATCTTGACACGCAGAATTGTCCTGAGGTCACGTGCAAATCATGTGAACAACCGGCGAGTCCCATGGCGAGTAAAGTCATAACGTGTTTTCTGTCTATGGGTAAAATCCATGGTAAATGTGACCGTAATTTAGCCCCTGATTCGATAGTATTAATAAGTAATGAAAAGGTTCCAGGCGCCTGCTATGTCTGCGTTCGTTGCACAGCAAATCGGTGTCGATACTTTTGTAGCCAAATTAGAAAATAGAATGGCAAGTTTCGAATCGAGCCTTCGACGTGTGGAGGAAATATTGACAAATCATGTGAGCACTCAAGTGATCACTGATGTAAACCATCACATCAATACAACGATTTCGGAGCCACCAGTGAAGGAATCTGAGTGTAAGGCTATTGGTGTGCCAAAAAAGAAAAACAGGGTTAAACCCGTTTTGGAATCAGTTAAAACGACCACGGAAGTAGGAAAGTCTTACAGAGATATGCTGTTGCGGTCGACCTTAGCTATACACTCCAAAACTGCTGTACCCGACTCACAAAGTCAAGCCCCAAATGCTTTAAATTCGAAAAAATCTGACTTTGCGGTACGCAAAAAGAACTCTCCCTACGCGCTGAGCACGATATGTACGTTAGCGAGTCCCACGAAAGCCTGTTTGATAGCGAACAGAAACGCGACGTCGAGAAATGGAGTCAACTTTGCCACCTAATGCAAATTAAACATGTACTCGCAGAAAAAGTGACTCGTCTAACTCGCCACACGACTTCAGCTCATATTCGTCAACCTCGTTTGCT
>JACCGJ010006559.1:0-15487 GCA_013407085.1 Atriophallophorus winterbourni | reverse complement strand
TCTTTTGTTGAAAAGCTGCAAAGAAGCACTCGCCACTGCCAAAATGTTTATCCTTGTTGTCTATTTGAAATCTTGACGATCGCGACGCCAAGAGATTTCCCGGATTGTACTTAGGAAGCACCGCATTATAGCCGATGCTGGAAAAAGAAAAAGCAGTTTCTCTTCACCAGCACGGTGAAAGGTCAGCAGAAGTAGCAACGTGTACAATGAATAAAAAACACATAAAACTCTAGCCCTTACTTTATTTACGGGATAACGCTAAAAGATGAACTACCTAAGCTTGTACAGCAAATAAGGTGAGTATTCAGGAATAAACTTACACCAGTTTCGGTCCAAAGCCTGCCTAAAACTCGAGACGGTACCACAGGATATAATATCTTCTAAAAGAATGTTTCAGAAGTTGACAACCCTGAGGCTGAAAAAGTGTTTCCTGGAGTTTATCCGACATCGTTTCTTAGCAATTTTAAGTGAATGGCCCCGAGTGCCCAGCTCGAGGTTTAAGGAATAGAAGTCGTTCATTGGCACGCCACTCAAAATCTTCAAGATCTTAAAGGTTTCTATTGAGCCACCTCTCAAACGACGGCGCGTAAGTCAAAAAAGATCTAGGGACTTCAAGCGTGCAGCGTACGGTTTTCCTCGCTGACCCTCAATCATGCGAGTTGTGAGACGCTGTACGCTTTTGAGTTGAACGATATCTCTCTTGTAGTAAGGGCACTACGCCTGGGCACAATATTCTAAATGCGTTTGAAATAATGCCTTGTAAAAGTGCAGGAATACATCGGGTCTTCTGCTGGATATCACGGATCTCAGCCGAAATAGAACTTGGCTAGCACGTTAAACTGCAGCGGCCCATTGGTCCTCCCATTTGAAGTCAGTCCTTACTAGTACCCCTAAATCCTCAACACGCTGTGTGGCGCGAAAAGTGAGAGAATTGTCCGACACCTGAACTGAAATCTTATCAACCAGTGCTGACAAGAATTGGCTCTTATTAAGGTTCAGTGGGAGGTCCCACTTGTGTGACAAGTTTATGACCCGTTCAAGGTCGTGCATCAAGGTATTTTCATCCGTTGATCCAATGAATTTCACATCATCCGCGAAAATGAAGCATGCACGCTTCAAGACAGACGACAAGTCATCAATAAATGCTTAGTTCCGTTAAGCTCAGTTGGAAACGGACTGTCAATGGCTGATAAGCCAGTCGAGCGCCTAGAATTTCTCTCGGTGGAAAGATTTAAAGGAGCACCCACCACTGCCAAAGTTGGTTGATTCTTCTCTGGTATCCTCTTCGTATGCGATGATACGTCCGCTGTTTTCAGGCTGTCCTTCGCTTCCAGTATTTTTAACTGGGAATGATAAAAAAGTAAAGGGTTTCTCTTCACCAAGCCAGCGAGAGGCTAGCTTTTGAAAATTGGTGCGTACATTTAAAACATGACATTTAAAACGAGGCATTATATAACAGGATTTTTAAATCGTTGTAAAAACCATATAAATTTAATATGAACAAAAAATGGACAATTCTGTCGACAGGCGACCTGTATAGTCATGTTAGCGTTCGATTTTCACAAGAATTAAAGTGTTTGAAAATTGATCGCAACCACGGAATTTATTTGATGATATTCCGTTGAGCATTTGACACCCCGATACTTGATATTTAGAACTTCTATTTCGGATATTTCAAAATTCAGGTAGTTCAGTTCAGTTCTGTTTGCACTTGACAGCAAGCGGTTTACGTGTCTTTAAAAAATTTTTGTGGAAATCTGCAGAGAAGTGCATTATATTGCTAAAAGAATTTTATCCGTTCGAAATCCTCTATGATCGCGAAACCAAGAGATTAACGATATTTTATTTATTGAGCAAAACTTTATAACCGACGCTCGAAAAGAATAAGCAGTATCTCTTCACGATCACGTAGAGAGGTCAACTGACGTAGAATCGTGTATAACAACAGAATAGTCTTGCTTTTATTTTCTTAACGGGATAACGCTAAAAAAGTGATCTACCTAAACTTGTATAGTAATAAAGGAGAGTATTCAGGAAATAACTTACCACAGTTGTGGTCCAAACCCTGTTGGATACTCGAGACGGAACCGCAGGATATAAGTTCTTCTGGACGAATTTTCCAGACGTTCACCACCCTAAGACTGAAACAGTGTTTTCTGGATTCTAGTCGACATCCCTTCTTAGCAAGTTTAAGCAAACGGCCCGGGTGCCCAGATCGAGACTTCAAATGAACTCGTTCTTTGGAACGCCACAATAATCCTTCAAGATCTTAGAGGTTTCAATCAAGTCATCTCTTAAACGACGCGGCCTAAGAGAAAAAAGATCCAGAGACTTCAGGCATGCAGCGTACGGTTTCCCTCGCTGACCCTTTATCATGTGAATTCCAAGAGGCTTAACGCTTTCAAGTCAAAGTAGTGAGGACACCAAGCCTGAACACAATGTTCCATATGTGGCCGAACTAATGTCTGGTAAAGTGGCAGGAATACATCAGGTCTTCTGCTCGATAGAACGCTGAGCTGCAGCGGCACATTGGTCGTCCTATTTGAAGTCAGGCTACCAGTACTCATATATCCATAGCACACTGTGCGGAGTTAACATTGACTGAATTTCACGACATCTGCACCGAAATATTTTTCACCCATAGCTTACAAGATTTGGCTCTTATTAAGGTTCAGTGGGAAGTCCCTACTAGTATGACTGATTTATGACCCGTTAAAGGTCGTGCATCAAGGTATTTTCATCCGTTGATCAGATGAACTTCACATTATCCGCAAAAATGAAGCATGGACACTTCAAGGCAGACAATAAGTCATTAATAATATTTAGGAATAGAAGAGGACCGAGTACCGAACCTCGAGGGACCCCACTGATCACGTCGAATTGGTTGGACAATACGGATCCCACCCGAACTCTTAATATCCTACCAGTAAAAAATGATTTTATCCAACCAACTAGAATACACTGTATGCATTTTGCTGATAGCTAGATTTCTAAAAGGCAGTGGTTCACGGAATTGAGAGCCTCACTAAAATCTAGGTAGAGGGCTTCGACCGGCTTTCCTTCGTCTAGCCGTTTAGTGACAGTATTGAAAAAACTAAGAAGGTTAGTCAGGCAAGATCTACCCATGAGAAATCCATGTTAAGTTACACTCAGTAAAGAATGCCGACCAACACTCAATAGTTCTTTCGAGACTATCCTAGTCGGCATGAAAATTTCGCGTGCGCTTGAATACGGTACGTGATCCCAATTACATTTCCATAATACTTTTTTCTCTAAACGCTACATACCGGAACCGATAACATGTGACAATATCTTAAAGTTAAAATTTACGTTCCACGATATACTATATAATATGCATCTCAAAACATACTTCTCACGCCGCAATAAAATTCGTAAAACTCCTCAAACAAGAACTTGCACTGTAAGGTTAGATAATGACACTTCTTTAATGTTAAATAAATTGAAAAATTAGAATCTGAAATATAAATTCTACGTAACGAAATAACAACATCTCAGAATTTATTTGATTCTTTTAAACCTTTATCATCTCTTATGCAGCCAAATTCCATTATTGATCATGATATCATTATACAAACCAATAAACTTGTAGAATCTCTTTGTACTGAAATTACTCAAAGAGAAACTCGTTCTGAGAATATCATTTTATTTAATGTAGCGGATGATTATCCTTTAAATGACTTGAAAAGATGTTTTCTCACTTCATACGGTATTCCAACAGATTGTGCTGCTTTGTCCATTTACGCAGAAACAGCATGAAACAACGAACCCCAATACTTATAAAATTTACCGAAAAATGTTTCATTTCATATATATTAGAGAATAGAAATATTTTGAAAAATTCCAATCCGCCAGCTTCACATTAAAAGCAATTAATCGACGTACTATTCATGTTGTTGGAACGTGTTTCATCTCAATTCGAGGTTAAAATAATATTTCAGCTTTCGATTCATTGTTATTAAACCTTGACAATCTATTATTGGTTTGATGGTGTTGTAAACTTTGGAAGTTAATCTAACGCTTCTAATACTAGATTGTTAAAACAAACATGCATGTCAGTTAAACTTGAGGATATTTGAAATGAATTGACGGCATCCAAATTTTGACCGATGATTGATCGAAAAAAGCCTATCTAAGCCTATCTTCCATCAACAGACCGTTTGGTTTAATTCGGTGCAAATTTTTACCATTTGGTTTGTGCAATTCTCATGTTATATTGCAACAAAGTCATGAATAATATTGCATGCTGTATGGTTGGTATTGAATTACACTAGGATGACGTTATTGTACATGCGCTAACTCAATTCGTTTATGGCGAAATTTTATCGGAATTGTTTCGTAGATTAATTTCTAAAAATGTCGCTGTTAATCCAAAACTGTTAGTTTTCCATTTGAGTGCCTTGTTAATGGTATTGGATAAAAATCATATCACTGAAAAATTATAAGTCTCCGAGGAACATGACAGAATTGAAATCTATTATGGGTGCATTACATTTAGGTTCATTTTAAATTTCAAGTTAGAAGCTTCGCCATTATTATCACTGCAATCCAAAGAACATATTGTATGGACTGAATAAAATGAACATATTTCACGCAGTTTACTATACTTTTTGAAAGCAGGCGCGGTGTTTCATCCATTCACAACTTTATAATTACTGATGCATCCACTGACTTTATATATACTGTGTTCGACCAAAATGGACGTCAAATAATTCAAAAAACTCGCAGGATAACTGCTGCTGATAAAGCTTATGCCCAAACACACGGCGTCGTACGGGCGATTTATCTTACTCGCACTTCAATACATAAGCTGATTTTCCGTATTGACCAAACATTTCTGTTGTTTTTGTGCATTCCCTATATTTTTAATCTCCGGGTACTGTAAAGTATTTGAATTTGGGATCATTAAATCTTTGAATTACTTTGAATTAATCTGCACGAACTGGCGAATTGATAAATAGAAATTGAGCTTGCCTGACGTTATGGCTGGTCTTTGATTTGCTGCGTGAGTATTGGTCTGTCAGTAATGGTTCTTATAACTTTTTCACAAGTGACAATATTGTTAACTTTTTTCAAGCTTGTGTATAAAGTAGGCAATGAAAGCTTGAACTCTAAATTGAAGAAGAATATATACGTTTTAGTAGGACATGCAACGTTTACACAAATTCCTGTTTGGTCATCGTTTTATCATTGTTACTGGTAATGAAACGTGAAAATCCATGAAAATCCTGTCAAAGCAATCACTACCCGCTGCTAACCTTGGTGAAACGTTTGATTCTCTCTTGGTGCAAACATTTTATGTGACTCGCAATATTTCAATTCGTGAAACGTAGCGATTCTATTCTGCTTTTTCAACGCTTTGAAGAAATGATGGAATTCCATAAATCGGATAGAATATTCATCGTTATTATCTAGAAGGAAGGAATTCTCGTTGACTTCAGAAGGTTTATTATGCTTGAATGATAGAATTGTTATTCCCAAAAAATTAGGTAAATTTGTACTAATTGATTTGTATTCTGTGAAATCACCAAACTGATTCAGTCAATTTTTCGCACACTCAAAGACTGTACGCCAGCTAAAATACTCTCATGTCATCCAGACCAAGACAGATGAGAGAAACGAAAATGAAAAAGGCGATGAGGTTCATTGTGTATTGATATGCAACACTTTGACGGTGGTAATTCAATTTGACAAGGTGTTAGCTGCACAGCGCTAAGTACTTCACCATTGCACGTCCGTGCTTTCTAGATATCTTGGAATAAAAAAATGAAATTGCTTGCCAGAAATTTATTGTGGTGCCATGAAAAAGATGCAGACATATGTAGAACTGTAATTAATTGCGAATCAGGTAAGCATAAAGTTTTCCGTTATCCATCTTAATGGACACAATGGTCAGAGGCATGTGAAGCAGCGCATTCATGTGAATTATTTTTAAACAAATATTATGCATTAATGGTGATTGATTCTTATTTAAAATGGCCTGAAGTTTTTTCACACAAAAACCAAATAGTAGTTTTAATATACTTAATCTGTGTAAAGTATTCAACCGCAATTGTTAGATATAATGGCAGTCATGTTACATATTGGTTGAATAATAACACAACAAACATGTATAAAATAGCATAAAAATGTCGAATAGCAGACTGGAATGTCGAAGTGTCAAATGGAATTTTTTAATTCCACATTGGTTTATATGTAAGCGAGTTCGTGGTTGAAGGCTCGTGCTAAAAGAAAGCATGCCACGTATTAAAGTCTATCTGGATTACATATATCATGTCCTCTTTGAGATTACTATGTACAGACAGCACTTTCAATATGTATGTGTTGTTCATTCAGGCGTTGCAAATCAAAGAAAAATATTAGAAAATTGGCTAGCCGAAATTCACCACACATATTTTTAAGAAATTAGATATTATGCAGTTTGAGAGCTAATAATTACTATTAGGAAATATTCCAAGAAAACAGTCAACCTACAGGCATAAACAATTGCTTGAACATTGTGTAGATGAGATGGTATCCAGCATTTAACTATTTCATTTCAAGAGGCTGCCGAAACTGATGCTCCTGCTCTAAGTAGCACGCCAAAAAAACGTGCAGCTCCCTCGGGTGCTTCGACCGAGGGCCAAACAGGATTAGTTTCAGAAGAACGAATAACCAGTGCCCAAGTATTGTATGCAAATGTATGCAGCATCAGGAATAAGTGGACTGAACTTTCTCTCTGCGTGGCTCAGTTACACCCAAGGGTTATTGCGCTTTCTAAGACCTGGCTGTCTGCGATTGATGAGGTGCCGGTAAATATCAGTGAATAGTATCTCGTCATAAGATGCGATAGGCTGGGCGATAGGAGAGGCGGTGGCGTTGCACTGCTCTTGGAATATGGTTTGCACAACATGGGAACATGGATATCTCTAGCCATTGAAAACGTATAAGTTGTTACGAGTATAATGACTTGCTACAAATCATCGCTCGCAATTGCTCGTGTCTAGGTCACTCCCAGTGCATCCCAACAGGTGTTTACACAGCTTATTGAGACACTCGACAGTTTGTTTCACTCAGCTCACAGCGTACTTATCTTGGGTGATTTCAACCACCCAGACATAGATTAACCTGTCATCACTGGTCTAGTCAACCAGCAATGTGACACCTTTGTCGAATGGCTCTATAATCATTGGCTGCACCAGCATGTCAATGATCCTACAAGGTTTCGCCATGGATGCACTCCATCCACTCTTGACTTGGTATTGTCGTCCCAGCTAGAAGCCATTAGTCATTTAAAAAACCTACCACCGCTTGGCAAAAGTGATCACGTAATGATAAGCTTCGAAGCGATATTGCGTTTTCGCAAACCTTTCTCTCGTCCTAAACGCAATTTTAGGCTTGTAGATTGGGGTTAACTAATGCAGACTTCAAAATCTTCCCTTCAGTTATCCAGCGATTCAAATGTAAGTGAAAACTGGGATAGAATTTCTAAGTATCTAAACGAGTTACAAGACAAGCACGCTCCGCTGCAGTGTGTGAGAAGGCATCGAAGGTCACCCAGGTAGTCTCCTCGAGTCCGTAGGTCTACCCGTAAACGAGATCGTCTATGGCGGCAATTTAAGCTATCCCTTACTTCTGGTTCTTGGGCCCGCTACAAAACCGCTCGAAAGGCCTGTGTTAAATTACAACGTGTGCTCAAACAGGATTTTGAGTTATCTCTAGCTAGGGATGCTAAATCCAACCCAAAAAGGTTTCATAGCTACGCACAGTCAAAAGGACAAACTAGGGAAAACATAGGGGATTTGAAACTGGAGGACAGAAAAGTTGCCGATACCGACCTGCCTTCTCGTAATTTTTCAGTAGCGTTCAACGACGGGATAATTCTTCAAACGCACCGTCAGGTCTGCTTAACTCGACACCTGGTGTCCATGTATTAGATGTGTTTTACTTCAATGAGGCTGAGGTGTATTAGGCATTCATCCATCTTCGGGTCAACAAATCTGAGGGACCGGATGGCATCTATTCAATTATGCTTAAAAATCTTGCCTCAGTGCTTACTAAACCGTTTTGCCAGCTCTTCAATTCATGCCTGCAACTAGAAGTTGTTCCCAGTAAGTGGAGGGAAGTCATAGTCGTTCAAATACACAAGGGTGGTTGCAGTTCAACTGTTGGAAACTATAGACCGGTCAGCCTGACTAGCATCGTCTCGAAAGTAATGGAAAAACTGCTGCGTGACAAAATCTGTCAGCATCTTTGTCGGCATTCTCTGTTGAGTGTAACTTAGCATGGATTTCTTAAGGGTAGATCCTGTCTGACTGACCTTCTTAGTTTTCTCAACACTGCCACTAAAAGGATGGATGAAGGGAAGCCTGTCGAAGCGCTCTACCTAGACTTCAACAATGCTTTCGTTTCGCTTCTAGAGATTAAGCTAGCAGCAAAAGGCATACGGGGTAGTCTACTTGCTTGGATAAAGGCCTTCCTTTCAGGTAGGACATTCCGAGTTAGGGAAGGATTCACGCTGTCAAATCAAACCGACGTGATCAGTGGTGTACCCCAAGGGTCGGTACTCGGTCCTCTTCTATTCCTGATTTTCATCGATGAATTGTCCTCTGCATTGAAGTGCCCATGCTTCATTTTCATGGACGATGTCAAATTCATCGGATCAACGGATGAATATACCTTGTTGCACGACCTTGAGCGGGTCATAAACTGGTCATACCAGTGGAATCTCCCACTGAACCTAAATAAGAGCCAACTCTTGTCCGCACTGGTTTGTAAGATTTCTAGCCATGTGGCGGGGAATTTCCTCAGTGTTAACGCCACACAGTGTGTTAAGGATTCGGGAGTACTGGTTAGGACTGGCTTCAAATGAGAGGACCAATGTGCCGCTGCGGCTCAGCGTGCACGCAAGGTACATTTTCGGCTGAAATCAGCGCTATCGAGCAGAAGATCCGGTGCATTCCTGCCACTGTACAAGCATTAGTTGAGCCGCATCTCGAATACTGTGTTCAGACGTGGTGTCCTTATTACAAAAAGGACATCCTTCCACTTGAAAGCGTACAGCGCCTCGCAACTAGCATTATTGAAGGTCAGCGAGGGAAACCGTACGCTGCGCGCCTAATGTCTCTCGATCTTTTCTCCCTTAGGCGCCGTCGTTTAAGAGGTGACTTATTAGAAACCATAAAGATCTTGAAGGGTTTGAGTGGCGTGCCAATGAACGACTTATTTACCTTAAGCCCCGAGCTGGCCACCCGGGGCCATTCAATTAAAACGATGTCGGCTAGACTCCAGGAAACACTTTTTCAGCCTTAGGGTTGTAAACTTCTGGAACATTCTTTCAGAAGAACTTATATCCTGTGGTACCGTCTCGAATTTTAAGCAGGGTTTGGACCGCAACTGGGGTAAGTTTTGTCCTGAATACTCTCCTTAATTGCTATACAAGATTAGGTATTTCATCTTTTAGCGTTATCCCGTAAATAAAGTGAGGGCTAAATTTCTCTGTTTTTTTATTTATTATACACGAAACTACTTCAGCTAACCTCTCACCGTGCTGGTGAAGAGAAACTGCTTTTACTTTTTCCAGCATCGGCTATAATGGGGTGCTTCCTAAATTGAACCCGGATAATCTCTTGTCGTCGCGATCGTCGAAGATTTCAAATAGACAAAAAGAATAAACGTTTTGGCAGTGGTGGGTGCTTCTCTGCAGCTTTCCACCGAAAGATATTCTGGACGCTCGATTGGCTCGTCAGCCACATACTGTCCTGTGCAAACACATCAACGCGCCCGGCTTGAATTTTGTTTCCACGCTGCTAAATTTTTCGAAATTCATTAAATTTCTGATTCATCGATTACATTGGCAAAATGATTCAAAATTCTTATCTTTGCCTTTACTCTAGCTGCAACAACAAGGTTTCCAAAGGTATAGAGTGCGACGTGGGCCTGCGTTGGGCTCATCCCAAATGCTGTGGACTGTCGTCAGCGCAATTTAAGGTTTATGCGGCCCATCGATGGCTTACATGGCTATGTGCTGACTGCATGAAGTCCGTGGAAACTTTGGTTGAGGAGCGTAAGCGTCTCGAGGAGTGTAAGCGTTCTCCTCCTCGTCCATCTCCGAAACCCAAAACGTTTGCCGTCCCGTCTACCTCCAGCCAGCATACCACTCCTTTGAGAACACAAAAGGCGAAATCATCGACATCTTCCTGTCCATCAAAGGCTCCATGGAAAATAGTTAAAGAAAATAGGGGTGTTCACATCAGCCCGACTAAGGACGTTCGCGCTTTAGCTCGGGAAGTCAACCATTTAGGAAAAGTGGTTGCTGAGCTGCAAGCCAGGAACCAAGTTAGCTCAACACGAACTAAAAATGTCCTAATTTTAACGCAGGTTGAGCCTTTTATCCGAAAATCAAAGGCTCGTAAGGAAAGCGATCGGAGAAGGGTTATCGACCTACTCCGTGGTTCAGGCATGCGACCGAATACTCCGCTGAAGCTAGTTCACAGGGTCGGGAAATGGAGGGGTGGCCCAAATGATGCATCTACCAGATCGCCGCGGCCAATTGTAGTCGAATTCACAAAGCAATATGATCGCGACTACTTCCTTTTGAAAGCAGAGAAGCTTAACTGCTTTGAGGGAAAATGCGTCGTACAACCTGACACCCCGGCACAACTGAAAACTTCTAGCCAAATTAGAGCTAGAAAGTCAAAGTTAGCTGTAACTCGTAGCTCACCAAATTCGCTCCAGAGTCGAAGCTTAGAAAATGACAACAGTGTGGCGATGACGCTAACACAGGAGAATTTTACTCCAACATTGAAGTGCGCCACTGTCGTGCTTCTTCCTTTAGAGGATGAATCTTGGATGAGTTGTAGTGACTCAGACCATGAAGATGGAACTAGATGCCAAGAGTTGTCGTCTGCTTCAAAAACGAATGCTGTATCTCTTGATGAAATTCAGCCTTCAAAAAACGCAAAGCAGCCTCGGGCATTACGCCCGAGGACAAAGAGCTCTTAGGTAGCCCTAACACCGGGAGTCTGGCCCCACACGATAGTGCTCTTTTGTTCTATACAAACGCTTGTAGCATTAGAAATAAATGGGCTGAACTCCTCTGTAGAGTTTACGACACCCACTGCAAAATTGTGGGTGTCACGGAATCATGGTTGTCTCATGATGACCACATACCAGCTTTAATCGCGGATAGGTTTAGCGCCGTAAGAAGCGATCGACCCCTGGGTAAGCTAGCAGAAGGGGCGTTGCTCCTTATTGATAACGCTATTCCCTTCGAGAAAAGTATTTCTTTTTCTACAACGAATGTGCAGATAATATCTGCCTTGCTCATACATGGATGCACGCGTATAGTTGTAAGCTGCATCTACCGTAGTCCGAACACTAGTTTGGAAGAAGATGCTCTTTTGCAAATTCAGCTCTCGTCTTATTTAGCCGTATCACCACGTGTTGTAATCTTCGGTGATTTCAATCTGCCCGAAATAAACTGGGAGTACCAAACCTCACATACCCCAGGAGTCGCGAACGATTTTCTGGACTGGTTACACTCCCATGCACTTTACCAACACGTTAACGAACCAACAAGATTCCGCGAGGGTCAGTCTCCGTCTATTCTTGACCTTGTTATTTCAACTTCTGAAAGCGGTATACAAAATTTGGTCCTACTGCCACCACTGGGAAAGAGCGACCACGTAGTGTTGGCCTGCGAGTTACTTCTGTCATTTGGTAAACCCCCACTTAAGATGTCTCGAAGCTTCCATAGGATCGACCCTGCTTCCCTATTACAGGCAGCAGCGCTACTCCCATGGAAAAACATTGACCATGTGGATGGGATGGGGTGGCAGATCAAGTATAACATCCTTCAACTTCAGGATCGATTCGCTCCTCTCTTACCCGTTCGCAAAAAAGGTAAACCTCAATGGTGGTCAGCCTCAGTTTTCCGTAGCGTACGTCACCGCGACGCAAAATGGAGGCGTTATAAGCTTACTCCCTCATGTGGGACTTGGGCCCGTTACAAAGAAGCGCGAAACATAGCTGTTTCCAAGATACGTGGAGCAAAGATTTCTTTCGAAATGAGACTCGCTCAAGGGGCCCATACTCATCCGAAACGTTACTACAGCTACGTTCAATCAAAAGGGTCAACACGAAAAGGTGTAGGTACCTTGAGAAGGGACGATGGATCAGCCGTCATTGCAAGCACTGAAAGGGCTCAATTGTTTTCCGCGCATTTTCAAGGCGTACAACGCCGAGATTATAACTCGAATGCATCTGCGCCATCACTCCAATGTGTACTCTCTGATCGCCCCCTCTGCACTGACCTTACATTCGAGGTACACATTGTTGAGAATAGATTGGCCAGCCTAGCTTACAACAAGTCGGCTGGGCCTGATAGCTTCCATCCACGAATGATCAGACTGCTAGCGCCTATGTTAGCTGTGCCGATCACAGAACTTTTCACATCATCCTTCAGTCAGGGCACCCTTCCTTTAGACTGGAGAACAGCCGTTGTAGTACCTATCCATAAGGGAGGAGCTTCCTCGGCGGTCAATAATTACCGCCCGGTTAGCCTCACTAGTGTACTATGTAAGTTTATGGAAAGATTGATCCGCGATAAAATATGTGGATATCTAACCAAACACTCTCTTTTGAATGGCGCACAACACGGCTTCCTAAAAGGTAGGTCTTGTCTGACAAATTTGTTGAGCTTTCTTAACGAGGTTACTAAGAGGATGGATGATGGTATAGCTGTAGAAGTCTTCTATCTCGACTTTAGTAAGGCTTTCGATTCAGTCAACCATAGGCTCTTGCTTCTCAAACTCTCAGCCATAGGAGTATCAGAGAACCTTCTGGGCTGGATTCGAGCATTCCTTAGCGACCGTTCCTTTACTGTCAGGGTAGATGATACTTACTCCGCAAGTGCGCATGTGACGAGTGGGGTTCCCCAGGGCTAAGTCTTGGGGCCGTTGCTGTTCCTCATCTTCATTGATGATCTAGCCAGCCAACTGCGCTCACCCTGTTATATGTTTGCTGACGACGTTAAAATTGTCGGTAGGTCGGATAACTCCGATCTGATAAGTGATGTGGAAGCTGTAACATCATGGGCGGGTAAGTGGGACCTTCCCCTTAACCTAGATAAGAGTCACTTGCTCTCTACACTAGCAGGCAACATGATTGTGTCTACGCCCTCAGCTCACACGGATTTCCGTAGGGTAAAGTCTACTAAGGACCTAGGAATCGTAGTCTCCGCAAACTTTAAGTGGGCTGACCAATGTGCTGCTGCAGCTCAAAGGGCCAGGAGTGAACTCTTTCGACTACGTTCAGCCCTCACTTGCAGAAAAGCTGAGGTGCTATTGCCCCTCTACAAGGCAATAGTAAGGCCACATTTAGAATACTGTATCCAGGCTTGGAAGACGTATTACCAGAAGGATATAGTGCAGCTAGAAAAGGTACAGAAGCTGGCCACTCGTATGATCGAGGGGTTAGCACACACCAATTATGAAAATCGTCTATTAGCACTAGGACTTTTCTCACTTAGGAGGAGACAACTTAGGGGGGATCTTATAGAAACCTTTAAGGTTGTCAAAGGACTAAGTTGTTTATAGTTCGATGAATTCTTCCGGTTCTCTCCTCTGGTTGGTACACGAGGGCACAGTTTTAAACTAAGTAAACAGCACACCAGGCTTGAATCCAGAACGCACTTCTTTAGCATCCGTATAGTGAACGCGTGGAACTCACTTCCCGCAGAACTAATCTTGGCTACTTCAGTAATTGCGTTCAAACATTGGCTGGACGAACGGTGGCAGGAGCTCTTCCCGGAGCATTACTCTTAAGACAAAATCCCTCATTTTTATGATAAAAAAACACAAAAATATTCGAAAAATATTTTGATACACAAAAAGAGTTTCTTTTTGATTTTTTCGCATTTGTGGAAATAAACTGCTGTCCATCGTCTTTTCATTCGATTGGACAAGCAACATGCATAACTCTCTCACCTTTCGGTGATGAGATAACTCCCATCTTCCATTCACAGTTACACACGCCAGTGTTACTTACGAATCAATCCTGGTAGTGGTGTGTGTTTTCAAGCACACATCCGAAAGAAGAATTGGGCCCTCGTTTCATGGATCGACTATCGCCCTGTGACCTGTGATTACGCAACTGATACAAAAGCAATATTTTTAATATTTAAAATTATTATTCATTACAGTATATTACGATTATACATTAGAAAAGTGATTCTTACATAATTACCGTAACCTGATTGATTCGATTAAACGTTTTCCTAATTATCAAAGCTTTGTTTGCACCAATATTGTATCATGCCTTCGGTAAACTCCCCGCTCAAAACGATTTTGATTTTGAAATACTAATGCATTTAAAACTCTCATAAAAGCCTAAAGGTTGACTGAAGCAAATGTTAGTGTACACCGAAAAGCGAAAGCTTTTTGGTACTACATTATCTGAATAGATCGTTCTATTTTCTTGGAATACGACTAATTCATTAATTTCATATGCATGTTAAAGTCAAATTTTTTAATATTCATTCATTTTAATATGGAAAAATAATATATCTTTATTAAATTGCATGGCACTATAATTTATTTTAAGACTGTTTATATTCAAGTTCAAGATTCACAAGGCTGAATGTGGCTAAATGTCACTGACGCTCCTATATATTTTCGACAGCTTGTGGTGGAGCATCCGGCACTTTGATTGTAAATTTAATGTTCAATTTTTCACACGATCTTTATTCCGGATATTTAGAAATTGTGGTAGGAATCCTCCTCACCAGCGCCGAAGTAGAAGGTATAAAACCTCATTCAAGCTTTTTCACAGCAAGAAACTTTGGAGACTTGTGCTGACAAGGTAAGCCTTGCAAGTATAGGACTACCACTACATCATTCAGGGGATCAAGTCCATCCGTCTTCACAAATGCTGATCCAACGCACTTTTGAATAGTTGTTCTAATGTTAGAGACAATATCACGTTCGGTAGCAAGTTCCAACTCAGCCTAAGCCTTTTTATACTTTTTTAACTTCAAGTTATGCCCACTAGTCGTCAATTTACCTATTAGTCGAGAAACCGGAGGAACTCGTCACTATATTGGCCGAAAAGAAGAAGATCGAAAGTTTGTTGAAAAAATCTACGAGCATAGTAGAATAACCACAGAATAGTCGACACGTTGGGTATGGAGAAGTCTCAGCATGTCAGCGGAATGGTTGGAGAGAAACGTTCCCAATCTTCGTTGGGACAGAAAATACTGTTGCATAGCATTTGCGAATTTGATCAAAAACAAATAAGAAACCAAAGAGTTTATTATTTAGAAAAGCTATAGTGCATGATATCATTGTGATTTTACTATCTGTATCAATAGACATCGACGAAGCGGACCCAAAAATAATTTCGAATAACACCAGGTGATTTGATCATATACACGTAATTAAAACCAAAATATCGGAGCTAAATCATGTTGGGCTATCATGACTCTTTACAA